>JAQZBX010045441.1:0-21046 GCA_029593785.1 Cabassous unicinctus | reverse complement strand
GTGTAATCTTAATATCCTTAATTTCTTCTCTCACTTTATTAAGTTGATTCATATTTGTTTGGACATCTCTGATTAGTTCTTCCATGTTCTGCATCTCCTCTTGGTTTCTTGTTTGTTTGCCAGACTGGGCCACGTCTTCCTGTCTCTTAGTATGGCTTTTAATTTTTTGTTGGTGTCTAATCATCTGTTTATCTTGATGAATTCAGTTGATTCTTTTCTCACTGTATTCTATGTTTTTCTTTTTTTTATTGTGTGTGTGGTAAGGTTTCACTTTGACACTTCATTCCTCTTATTCTATTTTCTTGTTGTTGTCTATGTTCCCTTGAAAGAAAAAAAATAGGACCAGAGAAAAGGAAAGAGAAAAAGCATAATAGCAATAATAAAAGGCAAAGTAGGAGAGGAACTGTACAAGATCTAGAGAATTAAAATATTAACACATATAAGAAGCACAGAGGAATAAGATTAGAAAATTGGGATAGAAACAATGAAACAAGAAACAGAATAGAGAAAAATATATGGAATTAATTAACACACTGGAATTGTAAGAAGAGGGGAAAAGAAAAAAGAGATAAAGAAAAAAAGTAAAAAAAAGAGAAAGTAAACAGAGAAAAAAGGAAAGAAAAATAAAAGAAAAATTGAAGACCAAATAAAAGAGTTGGAATGAAAGAACAAAACAGAAAACAAAAAATATATAAATGAATGTGAAAAAAAATAGCATAGGTAGATTAAATCAGTAAACAAAAGAAAAAAAAAAAGAAAAAGAAGCAAGCAGAGAAACAAAGAGAGGGGAAACACAGCAAATAAGAAAGAAGACTGCAGTAAATCATTTCAAAAAACAGGAAACAGAAGAAAAAATAAAAAATAAAACATGAAAATAAACATGGAAAAACAGCCTTCTCTCTTAGAGTCCTACGGATCTTCTCAGTCTGATGGTGATCATCAATCACTCACCGTGCAGGTTTTGAACCAGGTTTTAGTGAGTATAATAGAAATAAAATAGTAACCTTTTTTTTTTTAAATAGGAGATTCAAGAAAAGCTGATACAAATAGAATATCTATGTGTTCCCTGTCATGAAGTTTCAGCAGGAAGCCTGATAACCTGGCGGATCACTTTTCAAAGAAAATCCAGGAATTGAACTAGGGACATCATATATGCTAGGCAGAAATTCTTCCACTGGGCTATTTTGCTTATTTAGTTTAATTAACCTTTCAGAAAGCTATTTACCCCTTTTCCCTTGGGCAAATTAGATTCCCTGAATTCCACTGGAATCCTGCTGATCAGCTGCCTTTCTCTGCCTCCTCTCTGATGCAATTCCTCTCTTTACTTAGGTGGCTGCGCATGACAGCCTGCCTGAGGTGATGTCCCTCCCCTCGCCCTGTGGAGTTGGGGTCCCTTCTGATATTCAAGGGGGTACCAGCTGGCTAAACACACTGCAAAAAAAATCATTCTTCACCCTTCCAGACCTCTCTTCCTCCCAGGGAATCTGCTGTCACAATCGTGTTTGGAGCAGGGAGTCAGAGGCTCCACTTAGGCCCTTTGTCCTGAGGGCAGGTTCTGTGTGCCACTTCCAGCCACTGAGGCAAGCAACCCATGATTTTCCCCTGGCTTCACTATCTGACCAATATTCTCCAAGATGACTCAGAGCACCTTTCCATTCTCTATGTATCAAAAGGGACTGGCAAGGAGAAAGACGTCTGCTCTCATCTCAGATACAATTTACCAGGAGTTTTACCCTCACTTAAAATCTGGGTTGGGGGAGGGGAGCCTTTCCTGATGGATGGGAGGTTTAATAACTCACGATTATTTGTTTTTGGCTTCTTCATCTCTCTGACCCACACTTTCCTGGGAGTTGTGAAGGAGTGCCCTGATTTGCTGTACTCCAAAGCATGTCCCCAAGGCAGCCTCTGGCACTTTTACTGTAGTTTTAGTGAGATCTGAGCCTTATCTGCCTAACCCATTGGTCATATTCTAATCTATAAGTATATGTGTTGTACAATGAGCCAAATAATGAATCTTATGCTCCAAAATAAAAATGCTCATTTGATTCATCTCTGTGATTCACACTTGTGGGAGTAAAAAATAAATTAATTGCAAATATTTAGCAAAGAAAGGAAGTCCTTTGTTTGATTTATCCCAAGAAATGAAACTAGTTTGTGAAAATTAATGAGAAACTTGGGAAAACTATTACACTGCATTTTTATTTGAATTGAATTTTAATTTTATTCAACTAAAAATAATATACTATAGAAAACTGACATTGACTGTCTCAGGGAACTAGCAGATCACCAGGATATTTCTTTTATGTCCTAATATCATGGAATGGTGTACCTGAAAGGGTTCTTAAAGGATCTTCTAAGCCAGCTCTAAGCATCTCATCCCCAATTTGACTGTTTCACATAATTAAACTTCTGGATGAGATGCTAATTGTTTTTACATTGAATAAAAGCACAACTTGGGCTTAATTTATATATTGGCTCCTGATTATAAAAATTCATCTGAGTTTCAAGTTTCTCAGAGTAGTACTAGGTCAGAACCCAAAGAGTTTCATTCATTTACAAGGACCTGGGAACTCACTCTATCATCCTTTCTCCTTTTCTTTGCTAAAGAATCCTATACTATTTAAAATCATGTTCCAATTATTTCCATTTTACAGGTGGTGAATTTGTGACTCCAGAAGTAATATAATAATAATAATAATCCCCTCAGGATTGGGGGAAGGGCTATGGAATAGAGTGGAGTTAATGGTATTCTGTTGCAGACATATTGTGATTCAAGCAATGGAAGAAATTATAACAGTGAGGTGGAGTCAGTAGCCACCGGATGGTTTTGGGGCAGGGAGAGGAAGGGCAGTGGAAATACAGGGGCTTTTTCGGTACTTGGGGGTTGTCCTGTGTGGTGTTGCAGTGATAGATGTAGGCCATTTTACATCAGCATATGTCATGCAGCACTGTGTGGGAGAGAGTGTGGTCTATGATGTGAACTGTGGTCTATACTTGGTGGCAAGGCCCCAGGATGTGTATATCCATTGTGGGTGATGTGCCACACTGATGAAGGATGTTTGTGTGGGATGTTGTGGGTGGTGTGGGAGGTGGGGAACATGGGAATCCCTGTAATTTCTGTGTAATATTTTGGGTAATCTAAGCACCTTTAAAAGTATATATATATATATATATAAATTATGTTTTTGTAAGCAAATTCACATATATGCATATATATTTATATATCATTTTACAAATATTGGTATGTATTGTGAAAAATTTGATTTTTACCCACAATAAAAAATAAAAAATAAAAATAAATAAATAAATAAAAATGAAACAATAAAAAAAGTAATAGTAAAAGTAAAAGGTAAAATAGGACCTGTACCTCTTCACTCCAACCTTTCTTGTATAATCACCAATTTTCACCACTGTCTACTTCTTCTGGCAATGGCAAGCAAAAAAAAAGTTTAAAAAAAACCAACCTAACAGGAAGAAAGAAAGAAAAGCCTTGACTACTAACATTAGGGAAAAGCCTCACAGAAGAGGCTGCAGCTTGTTGGCTTTGCTTTCTGCTAAATTCATAGAAGAACACTCAGCACAGTATGAGAGAAAATTTTTCTCCTTGCTGAATAGGGTCACTTGTAAGGTGAGAGTAATATCATGCTTTCTTCCTATCTGAGGAAACTAATTCTCCCCTCACAGGACCATTTTTGGAAACGATGCTGGAAAAGTTTTGGCCTTTTTCAAAGGTGAGAGCAAGATTGCTGCTATCATCTAATTAGTACCTTTTCATGCAGTCTTGATTCACAAGGAGACAACTTCAGAAGTGTCTAGCATCTTTCTAGTGTTTAGAGAAAGAGTCTACAAATGGTCAGGAAGAAATCAGAAATAATGAATTTCAGGAACTGATATTGGAGGGTCAGGGTTATTAAGGAAGTCACTAAACTTAAGAAAAACAAAGAGCAACAGCATTTTGAGCACATTCTGTGTACCAGGATTGAGTCTATGCCTTTTCACATGCATTATCTCTTTCATGCCCACCACCATAAAATGATGGAGAATTATCATGGTTCATTTTCCACTCATCACCTGTGTGTACTGTTCAAAGCATAATGGAATTAGAGTCAGAAAAACTGAGTTGTAATTTACAGTTCCACAAATTCAATCATTCAATAAGTATTTATTCAGGCCCTATTTAATAAAAGTCAACATTTTGTTAAATGCAGAGAACTTCATAGTGAATAATGCAGAGATGCCACTCTGGCGGTGTAGAACTTATTCTCTAGAAGGGGCAATAAACACCTACAGAACAAAGCAGAGGGAAAACTTAATAAATAAAATAATTAAATCATCATTAATTGAACATAAAAAGAATTAGCCATTAGCCATTTGAGTGCAAGTCAGGATTGGAAATAAAGTTATCTAGAAAGGAATTGAGGAAAGTCCTATTGTTTTATAGCTTGGACTACTGTGTACTACATGCATAAGTGACACTTTTTTGTTGTTGTTGCTGGATATGTATTGTATTAGTCAGCCAAAGGGGTGCTAATGTGAAACACCAAAAATGGGTTGGTCTTTATAAAGGGTATTTATTTGGGGTAGAAGTCCACAGATACCAGGCCATAAAGCATTAAGTTTCTTCTCTCACCACAGTCCATTGTCACGTGTTAGAGCAAGTCAGCTGCCGGCGTTTGCCAGGGTTCAGGCTTCTGGGGTTCCTCTCTTCCTGGGGCTGCGTTTCTCTCCGGGCTTAGCTCCTGGTTCCTCCACAAGGTCAGCTGTAGATGATCAGGCAAATGGCTTGCTTCTCTTCTCCTGGGGCCTTCTTTCCAACATCAAAACTGCTTCTCAAAAGACTGCTTCAACTCTATTCTTTGCCTTGTCTTTTATATTCAATTCCCCACCCACCAGGGGGTGGGGCTCAACGCCCTACTGACTGACATGGCCCAGTCAATGCCCTAATCATAATTCAATCATGCCCAGATTAACAGATCAGATTACAGGAATGATCCAATTATATTTTTGGAATTCATAATTACATCAAATTCCCCAATGGTTACATGTATGAATGGAACCAATGCCAGCCTGGAATAAAAGGGACATAAAAGGGACAGACTGAAGGAAAATGACTTCAAATGCAAAACCATGGAAGCTGAAGTCTGGATTGAAGACTTCTTCTCAGTCCAAGAGAATAGACACACCCAAGTATGTGGAAAGCATGAATATTCCCCAGAAGCTGGAGAGATTGGGCCTTCCACCCCATCATTCAGGAAGAGTATTAAGCACCCTAGGTTTCTTTTCTTCCTAGAGGGTTGTGGAGAGGCTGGACACTACCCCAATATTTGATGAGGGTGGAGCCTACAGGCCAGCTGCCACGCTGATGTTTGACAAAGGTGGAAATGAGAGCCTGTCCATCACCCCAATGCTTAAAGATGTTGGAGCCTCCATCTCAGTGTCTGGGGAGAGCATGACCACTGCACAGGCCCTTAGAAATTGTGGGGCTGCCACTCCATCAAGCCCAGAGGATAAAGCAACTTTAGTTTTATGACACTCAGACCTTGAAATCTAATGGCCCTGTGTTCAAACCCTGTCTATTACCTCAAAAAAAAGTATGTTTTCTAAAGTTAATCCATTCCTGGGTGCATTGTCCCATTGCAAGAAGAAACTTTTGGTGAATAAAAACTTTAGTTAAATGTGATCTATCTAATTCAGGGTGGGTCTTAATCCTCTTAGGTAATCCTCTCCTTTATATGAGAATAAAAGTCAGGCAAAGAAAGAGAAATCCATGAAAGCAAGAAGCTGGAAGACAATGACACCTGGAAGATAAGGGAGAGACCAGAAGATGCTGCCATGTACCTTACCTTGTGACAGAGGAGTAAAGGATCTCTAGCAGCCGTTCTTTGGGGAAAAAGCATCACCTGATGATGCCTTAATTTGGACATTTTCTCAGCCTCAAACATGTAAGTTTGTAAACTAATAAATTTACTAGTCTAATTCTAAGCCTTCTGCAAACCTTTTACTGTAAAGCAAGAAAAAGTTAGAAAATAGGGAAGATTTAGTCCACTATTAATTCATGTCACCAACTTCAAAAGGCCCATCAACATTGACAAGCAGTCTTACCATATTTCTTTAATCAACACATTTTCTGAGCTCTCTTCAAAGACCATTTACAATCTTATTACTTTTCTCAAAATTCCCTTCCCCACCTTCCAATCTCTACTTTTTACTTTTAACTCAAGGACTCCTTGTCAGTTTTGTCAAAAGCTTTCTGATAATTTCCTTGCAGTGACTGGCCTTCCTTCCTTCCTTCCTTCCTTCCTTCCTTCCTTCCTTCCTTCCTTCCTTCCTTCCTTCCTTTTTTCCATCCTACTTTCTTTCTTTCCTTCCTTCTTTCTTTCCAATCAGACCTGCATTGTTCTTGGTGACTTTTCCCACAAGTTCCTGGGAACCTTCACTCCTACATACACACACATACACACACACATATAATTTATGATTAAGAAATTCTAATATTACTTATAAATCCAAGAAAAATATGAGTACCTGTGCACTTGAAGAGACACAATCAAGAATATTCACATGCAAATATTCTCGCTGACCTGATTTTGTAATAATCATGGTAACCTAAACTTTTTTTATATTAGAAACCATGCATGTGTCCCCAGTCCTAGTTTTTCTCCCTAGGTCTGGTTTTTAGAATGCTGGTGATAAACTAAGCCTGATTTATTATATGACCATCCTTTTTGGGAAAAGACTGTAACTTTGGGCATCTTGGGTCAACCTTAAGAGATATAGCAGGGGGACAGATGTGGCTCGGGTGGTTGAATCCATCTCCCATATGGAGGGAACTGGGTTCTATCCTGAGACCTCCTGGTAAAAATAAAAACAGAAAAATACAGAAGGTGCATGGGCCACCGGGCCTCATGTGTGGGTACACCATCAGACCCTGTGAGCAGGTGAGTCATCAGGCCCCATCCACAGGTGTGCCATCAGGCCCCTTTTGTGGGTGCACTGCGAGGCCCCATGAGCCATGCAGCAAGATGATGACATAACAGGAGAGTTACACAAGGGAGAAACAAGAAGAGATGAACCAAAAAACCAGGAACTAAGGTAACACGGGTGGTAGGACGCCTCTCTCTCACATCAGAAAATCTGAGGATTGAATCGTAATGAAGATAGGAGGGGAAGGATGAGAAGAGAGGGCAGAAATGGACACAGAGAGTTGCCCAGAGAATGTACAACTGGGGTCGTGGTAAAATGGATAATAGTAAATAAATAAATTCTTAAAAAATGTATAGGGGAAGAAGAAATGGACTATAGTTAGTGGTAATACTTTGATGATGCTCTTTCATGATTTGTTAACAAATGTTTCACAAAATGGAGGGTGTTTGGGGGGAGAGAGATGTGTGGGAGACCTGTATGATTTTATGCATGTTTGTTTTGTAAGTTCAGGATATTTACTGAACACTGATAGTTTATGTATGTTCATGTATGAATGATATACTTCAATAAATTGTTTTAAAAAATAAAGTAATTAAAAAAAGAGTGTTCAAAGAGCATTATTTGTAATAGCACAAAATGATAACAGCTCAATATTCATCAACAATAGAATAAATTAAAAACTATGGCATATGTCAAGTGCTAAGTTGCCAGGAGTCAAGTTAATCAACTAAAACAACAAACCCAAGAAAAGTAATAACAAAGGCTTTAATCACTTACTGCAAAAGCAAGACGCCAAAAAGGAAAAAAAAAAATTGTCTACTTCCATGATGTTACATTTTACCCCATGGACTAGTGCTGGGATGAGAAAGCATCAACTATATCAGTTTAGAAGGAAGTGCTCTTCTCACCACTGAGAGAACCTCAAACAAAAGGCTCCTTCCATTTTATGAATGTGAGGGCTGGGGACAAGGAGAAGGGAAGGGCTAGAATTGGAAAAGTACTGAGTACTGAGAGTACAGAAGTGTCTTTAAGGTCACCTGATAAGATTAGCTTCTGCCAGGAGCCCCCAGTAAGGAGGCCTCAGAATGGGGGCACCTAGACTAAGAATGCAGATATGTTTAAGAGCTTGGCCAGCTGGTGGGGGTTAAGGGGAAAGGATGGCCCTGAGTCTTTGACTACACCTCCCTACAGAGAATGCAGTGCACTGGCTGTATGCCTCCTATATGGGGAGGGAAGTAATTGCCTCTGGTCAGGCCTGAAAGAAACACATATGATTTTGGCCTGGAGTCAAATTCTTCACTTCCAAATTGAATTTATTTGTAAATAGACTGGTAATGGAAAAATGATGAAGGAAAGTTTCCATATGTACTCCACAATGTGGGTTAAAATATAGAGAGTTTACATTCGATAGTCTGGGAAGGACTCACCCTATTTATAATGGTAGGGTAGTGAAACAAAGGCAACAGCCTCTGCAACAGTCACAACGTTAAGTTCTGCTGGCTCCAAAAGTAACATCATGGCCTTGAACTACCTATAATCAATGCTGCACTTCCAGGTGCTGGAGACCTTGCACACAGGACAGATGGGCTATCAAATGGAGAAATAATCTCATGGAGCACTTTGCCTTCCTTAATCTCATCTATAGTCAGTTATTTCTTTTTCTCCCTGACACAGCTGATGCTTGGCAAACAACAGCACTATGAACCAGTGGTTTTATTGTTCCTTGTCTTACACCGGCCTCAGTAACTGCAGCAATTCCTGTCAAGGCTTTGAGATGAAGGAGAATCAGGGTGCATATAGCCAATGCATCAAGACCCACAACACATTCAGTAGCATGGGCCATGGCAATAGTGGCTTGTAGGGACCAGAAAAGACACAGTTACAGTGGGTATTGGGTAAGGGTCATGTTAGGGATGGCCTGAAGCCCCAGAACAGAATGCATTGTATGTTTCTGCCTCTTCTGGGTGCCAGAGGTTGTGGGGACCACTGTCACATGTGCATCAGTATACAAAAGTCCCAAGAAGTGCAACATTCTCCCACCTCCCCACTGATCTCTAATCTTGGCATAAGGACTTTAGTTATCATGTGGACTCCTACCAGGGCTTTCTGTCAAGATGCTCATGACCAGGACCTGACAATGAGTTCCTTGATGGGGATCCCAACAATCTCTTCCATGGAGACCATGTTATTGGGTAACCAGATCCAGAGATCTCTTGAGGAAGGCTCCAGTTTGCCTAAGAGTGGATGCTCAATGACCATTTTTATATCACTCTCTCCATTGTGTGTCTTTGCTATTTTAGCAGTAGTTGTTTTTTCAGTGCCTGGGAATTTGTCAGTTAAGTTCCAGATTCCATAACAGACCAATTGACCTGATCTTATGAGATTTAATTGGGCTAATGAACAGTGGAAGCAGCATCAACAAATCATTTACTGTTCTCATTACCTCATTATAGAACCAGGTGGCTCAAAAGGCTGCTGTAACCTCTGTGAGTGTGGTCCAGACATGTTTTTCTATGGAAGGGAACCCATCCCAGGTGGACCAAACTTGTCAGAGCCTACATAGTACTCAGCAAGGAAGCAGAGGGTGTCAGATGTATGTGTCCTCTCATCTTCTTCCTCTTCTTCCTTCTCTTTAGGCAAACTATCTATTTTCAGGGCATCCTGAGGGACTGCATCTATAAAGCTAGACCCCACAAAGTGCCATTCTTCCTCACTAAGTTTACAAGATTACCACCTACATTGAGAGACTAGCCAAGTCTCTAAGATCCCCTCCCATTGTTAGGTGAAATGATCATGAAAAGGTCAACATATTTTTTCATTAAAGGCATGAGTCTCAATAATACTGTGTCTAGGCAGTTCATAAATGCCATAAAACAGCTTAGAGCAAAAGCTGTCTTTGGGCATAATTTAGCTTGGTCTCCAATGACTTTTGTTGCCATCACTGCAATGCAGTAAGCAGTGGCCAGGGAACTGATTTCCTGGCTTTCTTAGATTCTATCAGTTAGATTTCAAATTTGACCTACCAGGTAAGCTCAACCAGGGAGTGGCTGGCTAAAGAGAAGCATCAATGATTGTCCTGAAAAGCTTATGGAAACTTTCCACTAGCCTTCCCCAAGATGCTCCACAGCTTCCACCAGCACTTCTTGAGTTCCAATAGCAAGTGCCCCACAGAACCCTTAGCCTATTAGAAATGATCCACTAGCACTGCCAGAGTATGTTCTACAGACTCTGCTAGCATCCCATTTGTGAAATGTCCTATGGGACCTTCAGGATTTTTTGCTCTTCCAGAACAATATTGCATTTGACCACCCAGCTTGCTGCACCAGTCTTTCAGTAGTTAAGCTGGAGAAAGCTGAGCTGTTTATGTCCAGTAAGTCTTTGATTAAAACAACTCAAAGAAAGCAACACTCAAGACTTCATTTAGAAATGATTAACTACCTTGAAAACTAATGAAAATGACAACAAAACATATCAAAATCTATGGGATGCAGCCAAAGCTGTCTTGAGAGAGAAGTTCATAGCCATAAATACATATATTAAATAAGAAGAAAGACCTAAAATTGAAGACCAAACTGCACACTCAATAAATGAGGGAATACTGAATTTCCAGCCTGGAGAGCTATGCCACATTCTCCAAGGGAGTAGCAACAGTCCCCTGAGAACAGGAGAAGTGTCTGACAAGGGAGGATGGTCAACAGATGGCTTCTTGTTATTGATGACTAGCCTTATGAGTCTTTTCTCTTGTAATTGAAACATAGCCTACTGTTATGGGGTGCCTAAGGGTTGCCACCTGAGAATGTCCTTGTTGCTCAAATGTGGCCTCTCTCTAAGCTAACCTCAACATATGAATGCATTACTTTCTACCCAGCATGGGACATGACTCCCAGGGATGAGCCTCCCTGGCAATGAGGGATTAATACAGAGTGCCAACTGACAATACGACTGGAAAAAGACCATGAATAAAAGCAGGAAACGGTAAAGACAAATGAGTTCATGTGGCTAAGAGACTTCAAAGAGAGTCGGGAGGTCATTCCAGAGGTAATGCTTGCGCACACCACAGTAGGATCTCATAGAATGTCAAAGTAGATATCACCCCACAGAGAGGGGCTCCTGAGGGCTCTGGAGACACCCAGGTCCTATATAAGTATAATATATAGGACCCAGGCTTATATAAGGGTAGCTCCAGAGATTGATGCTTTTTCAGTGGACTCTTTTTGGAATCTCTGCTCCTGAGAGTGACAGAGTTGGACTCAAATAAGTCCTCCCTTCACATGGTCCATCAGTACCTTATAGTCAAACCTATATGTGATGCTGGAATTTGTAGGTGTACTTCCAGAGACTGGAGCCTCTGGCCTGCCCATGTGCCAGCTGTGCCTGGAATCTTGGTGGAGCTGCAACTCCTAATCTAGAGCTCAATGGACTCACCCATGTCATCCAGTGAGGAGATGATGATGGAAAATGGCGACTTCAGGGAATGGAGAGAGGCTGCAGCTACAGGCAGGATAATCCCATCCACTCTATACATGGGATATAAGGCCCTCTCACTTGGAGGTGGAGTGGAAATCACCATCTCAAACTCCTCAGGATTGGGGGTAGAGCTATGGACTAGAGTGAATTTAATGGTATTCTGTTGTAGACTTATAGCAATTCAATCAATGGAAGAAATTACAACAGTGAGTTGGAGCCAGTGGCCACTGGATGCTTTTCGGACAGGGAAGGGAAAAGCAGTTATAATACAGTTGCTTTTTCAGGACTTGGGAATTTCCTGAGTGACATTACAATGACAGATAGAGGTCATTTTACATCAGAATATAACATGCAGATATGTGTGTGAAAGAGTGTGGTCTACAATGTGAACTATGGTCCATGCATAGTGGCAAAGCTCCAGGATGTGTATATACATTGCAGGTGATGAGCCACACTATTGAAAGGTGTTTATGTGGATGTTATGGGAGGTATGGGAGGTGGGGAACAATTGTGGGAATCCCTGCAATTTTTGTGTAACATTTATGTAATCTAAGCATCTTTATATATATATATATATATGTATATTTATTTATATATATATATATACACACACACACATATATATATACACACACACACACACACACATATATATATATAAAGATATATTTAAAAAAAAAAGAAGAAAGAGCTAAAATTGAAGACCAAACTGCACACTTGGAAGAATCAGGAAAACAACATCAAACTAAACCTAAAGTAAGTAGAAAGAAGAAAATAACAAAGATTAAAGTAGAACTAAATGAAATAGAGAATAAGAAAGCACTAGAAAAAAAATTAAAAAAAACAAAGCTGGTTCTTCAAGAAGAACAATAAAATTGACAAACCCTTAGCCAGACTAACAAAGGAAAAGAGAGAACAGATGCAAATACACAAAATAAGGAATGAGAAAGTAAATATCACTACTGATCCCACAGAAATAAAGAGTATAATAAGAGGATGTTTTGAAAAATTATATGCCAACAAGAATGAAAATTTAGAGGAAATTGACAAATTTGTAGACACTCACAAACAGCCTACATTGATGAAAGAAGAAATTGATGAACTCAACAGTCCAATTACAAGTAAAGAGTTAGAATCAGTCATCAAAAACCTCCCAACAAAAAAGAGCCCAGGACCAGAAAGATTCACAGATGAATTGTACCAAACATTCCAGAAAGAGATAAAAACATATCCTGCTTAAGCTCTTCCAAAAAAAAGAAGTAGAAGGAATATTACCTAACTCATTCTATGATGCCAACATTACCCTAATACCAAAGCCAAATAAAGATACCACAAGAAAGGAAAATTACAGACCAATTTCTCTAATGAACCTAGATGTCAAAATCCTCAACAAAATACTTGCTAATCACATTCAACAACATATCAAAAGAATTATACACCATGACCAAGTGGGTTTCATCCCAGGTATGCAAGGATGTTTCAATATAAGAAAATCAATCAATGTACTACACGACATAAACAGATTGAAAGAAAAAAATCACATGATCATCTCTATAGATACAGAAAAAGCATTTGACAAAATACAACACTCTTTCCTGATAAAAACACTGGAAAAGATAGGATTAGAAGGAAACTTTCTGAATATGATAAAGGGTAAATATAAAAAAAAACAAAGTTAACACAATCTTCAATGGTGAAATCCTAAGAGGATTTCCTCTGAGATTGGGAAGAAAATAAGGATGCCCATTATAACCACTCCTATATAACATTTTCTTAGAAGTACTTGCTCGAGGACTGAAGCAAAAAAAAAGATAAAAAATGCAGGCAAATTGGAAAAAATATATGTAAATTTTCATTATTTGCAGATGAAAAGATCCTATACCAAGAAAGCCCTGAGAAATCTACAACAAAGTTCTAGAATTTATAAAGGAGTTCAGTAATGTCACAGGCTGTAAGATCAATGCTCAAAAATCAGTAGCATTTCTGTATACCTATAATGAGCAATCTGAGGAAGATACCAAGTAAAAAATGCCATTTACAATAATAAGTAAAATAATCAAATACCTAGGAGTAAATTTAAAGATGCAAAGGACTTAAATACAGAAAACTACAAAACACTGTTAAAGGAAATCAAAGAAGACTTAAATAAAAGGAAGAATATTCCCTGTTCATGGACATGAAGACAAAACATCATCAAGATGTCTATCCTACCCAAACTAATCTACAGATTTAATGCAATCCCAATAAAAATCAACACTGTATTTTTTAAGGAATTGGAAAACTTACTACAAGATATTTATGGAATGGTAAGAGGCCCCAAATCATTAAAGACATATCGAAAAAGAAAAGAGAAGTTGGAGGTATCACACTACCAGACCTTAAAACATGCTACAAAGCTACAGTGCACAAAACTGCATGGTATTGGCACAAGGATAGACATCCGGACCAATGAAAGTGAATTGAGAGTTCTGATATAGATCCTTGCATATAAAGCCATCCTGATATTTGACAAGTCCTCCAAGCCCACTCAGTTGGGAGAGAATGGTCTCTTTAACAATTGAAGCTTGGAGAACTGGATATCCATATCCAGAAGAATGAGAGAGGAATACCATCTCACATGTTATACAAAAATCAACTCAAGATGGATCAAAGATCTAAATATAAGAGCCAAAACCATAAAGACCTTGGAAGATAATGTAGGGAAGCACCTACAGGACCTTGTAATAGCAAATGGTTTCATGAAATTCACACCCAAAGCATGAGCAGCAGAAGGAAAAATAGATAAATGGGATTTCATCAAAATTAAAAAAAATTCTGCACCTCAAAGGATGTTATTAAGAAAATAAAAAGGTAGCCTAACCAATGGGAGAAAATATTTGGCAACCTTAAATCTGATAGGAGCCTAATATCTTGCATATATAAAGAAATCCTACACCTCAAAAATAAAAAGAAAAACAACACATTTCAAAAATGAGCAAGTGACCTGAAAAGTCACTTCTCCAAGGAAGAAATGCAAAACGCTAAAAAGCACATGAAAAAATGCATGACATCACTAGCTATAAGGGAAATTCAAATCAAAACTACAATGAGATACCATCTTACACCCATCAAAATGGCAGCTATTAAAAAAACAGCAGAATATAAGTGTTGGAGAAGATGTGGAGGAATAGGAACTCTCATCCAATGCTGGTGGGATTGTAGAATGGTCCAGCCAATGTGGAGGACAGTTCAGCAGTTCCTCAGAAAACTAACAATAGATCTTCCATATAATCCAGCAATTCCACTACTGGGTATATACCCAGAAGAATTGAAAGCAATGACACGAACAGATATATGCATACCAATGTTCATAGTGGCATTGTTCACTTTTGTCAAAAGTGGGAATAAACCCCAGTGCCCATCAACAAATGAATGGATAAATAAAATGTAGTACATACATACAATGGAATATTACTCAGCTGTAAGAAGGAATAAAGTGCTAACACACTGAATAACATGGATAAATTTTGAAGACCTTATGTTGAGTGAAGCAAGCCAGGCATTGAAGGATGAACAGTACATGACCTCACTGATTTGATTTGAGGAAAGTGAGCAGTCTCTGAGAACCATTGTGTGAAATATAGGTTAACAAGGGAGAGAAAGAAAAGAGAAGGTTGTGAGCCATCACCCATATGGACATAATCTATGGTAAATTGATAGAATATAGTTGCATATTGATGGATAGGACAGGTGGGTAGTGATATTACTGGGTTTGGTGGTGCAGGGTTGACAGGTGGGTAGACTAAGAAGAGTGGGTTAGTATACCCAGGATACTGCAGGGAGAGGTGAGAGAGGGACCAGGTGAACACGGGATGTGTGGGTATGAGGTTCAAAGTGCAGGAGTGGGAGTGATCTTATGGCAATATGACAAGGTAATGTCACTAGTTTATGATTTAGGTTGGGGGGCATTCAGAATGGAGTGCATCTGGAGTATGCTTCTGGTGAGTGTGTGATTGTTCATCCTGTCATTATGTGCTGGTTGGGGAGTGGAGACCCACACGGTGAGTGGGAAGGAGATGGACCCCCATTTTTGGGAGGACCAATATACCCAGAAAATGATAGGTGAGTGTCTCTTAGGAGCAAGGGTGGATTCTAATAGGGGAGGACAATCAGCCTTTGAATACCTCTTGTTGCATGTATCTATGAATCTTGTCATCAAAAGAGTCAAAACAGGGGGGTGTCATGTGTCCCAGGGTGATGGGGAGGAAGGGACAGAAAAGATCAAACAGGGGATATTTAGAGGTCAGGGCCAATGTTTTTCATTACTTTACAGTGGTGGACACAGGACATGATAAATATCATCAAAAATTATTAAATTGTACCATCTAAATTGTAAACTATACTGTAAACCATTGACAATGTTTAGTAGCTCTGCTTCACTATCTGCAGAACAGTTATAACAATGCTGCCATCCACATGCAAAAAGGTTTTAATATGGGGTGAGAAAAGGGGAGGAGGTTGCATATATGAGAGTCTCTAGAATTCTGTGTGTGACTTTGCTCTGACCTAAAACTTCTCTGAAAATTAAATGAGAATTTGGGAGACACTGGGGAGTGAGAGGTGGAAGGTGCCATGGTACAGACTGGACACCAGATAATGCAGTGATAAAACAAAAAATAATTTCAAATAAATTTTTAAAATTTTTTTTGCTTTTTCCCATTTTTTGAATATCCCATCCTTTAATTTTATTTTATTTTTAGTGTTTTTTAAAGATAACAGGTATTTTATTTCTTACATTTAAACTTGTCATTATTATTTCATTTTCCTATTAATTGTATTTGGCTATTATATGGGCTTCATCTTCAAGGAAGGTTTAGATCACAGAAGGGTTACAATGGGGGCAAGAGGGGATTATTAGTGGGGGTTGTAGGGAATGGGGTTTCATGGGAGGAAGTTCACCTGAATATATGTGAAAGATATAAAAAATTGTTCAAATGATCAAGGGGTGGGGCATAGTCAGAGTGAGTGGAGAATCACTCAATAAATGAGACAATACTGAATTCCCAGCATGGAGAGCTCTGCCACATTCTCCAAGGGAGCAGCAACAGTCTCCCGAGTGCAGGGGCAGTGTCTGGCAAAGGATGGTCCACTAATGGGTTCTTGTTATTGATGATGAGCCTTACAAGTCTTTACTCTTGTAATTGAAACTTAGCCTACTGTTATGGGGTGCCTAAGGGTTGCCACCTGAGAGCCTCCTTTTTACTCAAACATGGCCTCTTTCTAAGCCAACCTCAGCATATGAATGCATTACCTTCCTCCCAGAGTGGGACATGACTCCCAGGGATGAGCCTCCCTGGCAATGAGGGATTAATACCAAGTGCCAGCTGGAAACATGACTGGAAAAAGACCTTGAATAAAAGGGAGAAAAGTTAAAGACAAATGAGTTCATATGGCTAAGAGACTTCAAAGTGGGTCAGGAGGTCATCCTAGAGGTAAAGTTTATGCACACCTCAGTAGGATCTCATGGAACACCAAAGTGGATATCACCCCACAAAGAGGGGCTCCTGAGGGCTCTGGAGACACCCAGGTCCTATATAAGGGGGGATAACTCCAGAGATTGATGCCTTATCAGTGTGCTATAGTTAGGAATCTGTGCTCCTGAGAGTGACAGAGTTGTACTCAAATAAGTCCTCCGTGCACATGGTCCATCAGTCCCTTCTATTCAAACCTATATGTGGTGCTGGAGTTTGTAGGTGGACTTCCAGAGACTGAAGTCTTTGGCCTGTCCATGTGCTAACTGTGCAAGGAATCTCGGTGGAACTACAACTCCTACTCTACAGCTCAATGGACTCACCCAAGTCACCTGGCGAGGAGATGATGATGGCCAACGGCTATCCCAGGGAGTGGAGAGAGTTTGCAGCTGCAGTAGGATAATCCCATTCACCTTATCATGGGATATAAGCCCTCTCTCTCTTGGAGGTGGAGTGGACATCACCATCCTAGCCTCCTCAGGGTTGGGGGAAGAGCTATGGACTAGAGTGGACTTACTGGTATTCTGTTGTAGACATACTTTGGTTCAATCAATGGAAGAAATTACAACATTGATGAGCCAGTGGCCACCAGAGGCTTTCAGGGTAGGGAGAGGGAAAAGAAGTTGTAATACAGGGGCTTTTGCAGTACTTGGGAATTACCTGAGTCACATTTTACATCAGCATATAACATGCAGAACTGCATGGGAGAGAGTGTGGTCTACAATGTGAACCATGATCCATGTTTAGTGGCAAAGCCCCAGGATGCGTATATCCACTGCAGATGATGTGCCACACTAATGAAAGATGTTTATGTGGGAGGTTATGGGAGGTGTGCGAGGTGGGGAACATGAGAATCCCTTTAATTTTTGTGTAACATTTATATAATCTAAGCATCTTTTAAAATATAAAAATTTTAAAAAAATTTTAAAAAGAACTCAATTTAGGGAAGTTATGAACCATTCTCTGGGTATGTTAGAAAAGTAAACAGATATGCATTAGGCAAGAAAACAGACATACCATGAATTTTTGGACATGTGTCCTTCAGGATATATGTCCTATTTAGACTATTTTTACATTCTGTTTTTGTTGACTGCTAGTAAATATGTGATGCTGTGTATAGACCTTAGTCTTGCTGAGCCTATATATATATATATATATAGAGAGAGAGAGAGAGAGAGAGAGAGACAGAGACAGAGACAGAGACAGAGAGACAGAGAGACAGAGAGACAGAGAGAGACAGAAACAGGGACAGAGAGCACAAAGGATCTAGAAAAATTGAAGACTATAACCTATGTCAAAATCTGTAACCTATTTTCCAAATTACTGGTAAGAGAACAAAAAAAGAAACCACTTATGAATAATTAAATCTTGAAATATTTGCTTGTGTAACATTAATTATGTAAACAAATGAACTGAGACAGAAAATAAATGAACTAAATGCTCAACTCAAGAAGCTAAAAAGCAGCTAATTATATTAATAAATATGTTTGAATCAGAAATCAGTACAAAGGCAAAATATATTTGATGATAAATAATTTTAAAAACATATTGGCTTAGAAAATACTAATAAAAGTGATAAACACAGATAGGCTTAATAAGAAGCAAGTATGGACAAATCCTCAAATGACTCCAATTTAAAATGTACTTAAAATAAATTAGGTATAATTCAGTGGAGGTGATAAAAGTTTTTTAAAGAACTGATAAGCATTTCTCAAAGACACATTTACATATAAATATATCTAAAGCACATACATTAAACACTAGTAGTGCTTATCTGAATTATGGGAAGAGTATGGGAAGAAGAAGACTGTTGTCTTCTTTTATAAATTTTCTGATGTGATTATTTTGTAAAATAATATATTGCTATTATAATCAGCAAGCTAATTTAATTTAATAATGAGCTGGAGAGGAAAATGCTAATTAAGAAGTCATTGATTTTATCTACCTCTTTGAGTGCATTTAGGGAAGAAGAAACAAGTACATTCCATATTTGTAGAGAACATATCTAAGGATTTAGTCATCACTGGCCCATCAATAACTGCTGCTTTGTACATTCAGCCATTTTTACTTTAAGCTTGGTGTTTCTTTACCTCAGTTAATGACTTGAAAACGATTGTGAAGAGAGACTTTCTCAGAAAATATTCATTTGTGGGGTGTGTTTATCTATTTTCTACAGGATCACAGTTACCTGAGATTGTGGGCCACAAGCATTCCAGCTCAGATAAGAATTTCTTGAACTAAAATGCCCAAAATTTTAAGCTACAAAAAAACTTGATATAAAGAAACCTAAACATTGAAGGACATCACACCCCAAGCCTCCCTGCCACACATTTGCCAGTCTTGCTTTCTTGAAGAACAGATAAAATAGATAATGAAAGTCTCCTAATCTTTCTTATAACATGACTTAAAGACATGAAAATAGGAAACTATGTTAATACAGAATAAGCGTGGATGGCAAATACCATGAACTTAGCAACAAAGGAACGTTGCCCTGGAGAAGCAAATCTCTGAAGTCTGCTCTTTTAGGTATTTCTCTACAGAAACCCTGTGCTATGACTGAAGATAGCTCCTTTTGAAACTCGGAATGTGGATACAAATGGGTTGGGAATTTAGAACCAAATAGCATCTATAATCTCTGACTCATTACATTTATGTGGTATTGCAGGCTCAGTAATCCCAGGGTCTGACCACACTAACATTTCCATGCATGATTAAAGGTTTATATTTAAAATCTTATCACTCAAGAACAGGAAGGAGTTAAGGATGCACTGAACTTTTTATTCCCAGAGGGTTAGAATTAGCAGCTTCATCCAAGTTGGCAGTGAAATATATTTATCCTGTTCTCTCTTGTGTCTGTGGCATCAGTGACCAAGGTTGTCAGGCAGAGAACTGGGGAAGGTAAGATAGGAGCATCATGTTTCTCTGGTCTAGAAGTCACCCTAGTGTCAGGTAAGTATGGCATAGATTAATCTAGTAATAGATGAATGGGTGCAAGAGTTTATTAGAATATATACAACAATCATAATAATACTTTTCCCATAGAATTATGGGGAGGATTAAACAACATAAAATGTGAAAACACATAGACCAGTAAAAAGTTCTATTCTACTGTTGATGCCCCAAGAATAGACACATGCAGTCCAGACAACCTGCTCTAATATTAAAATTCAGACATGCTTAAAAGGAAGAGCTTGGAGTACAATCAACTGCACCTACTTTGGCTGACTCTTCTGCTTCCTACTATGTGCACTTGTCAAGGTTCTCAACTTCTTTATGTCTCATTTTCTCAACTGTACAAAGAAGATGAGAAGGAACCTATCATAAATCTGTGTGAGGTTACAGGAGATTATGCATATAATGTTTAAAATGGCAACTGGGCACAGATTCAACTCTTTGTTGTCTGTTGTGATCTTCTGCATAGGATCAGAGAGTTCATGGTGTAGCAGTATACTTCTCTTGGCAAAAATGTTCCCAACTTATATGTGCAGCTTATCCTCACATCTCTAGTAGATGGTAGGATTGAGGGCAAATGCTGAGATTAAGAGAAAAAAAGTTCAGGTTTAGAAGTATTCAGTAAATATTCACAAGTAATTATAATTCTGAAATCTTTCTAGATGTGTTTGATCTTCCCTTTAAAATATCTAACAGTGAAATTAAGATTCCCAGAAAAGGTTGCAGGAGTAAAGGAAATGTGAATCATTAAAACTAATATATAATGAACATTTTTATTTATCAGTCAGTTTTTTCTAAGTGTGGTATCTGATCTTAGTCTTATATCATCTTCATAATGAAATTTTTGTTATTTCTATTTTATATCAAACAAAATTTAGCCATGGGCAAAATCTAATAATTAGTAGTTCTCAGATTTAAGTCCAGAGTGATTTGATTTCTAATCCTGACCTCTATTCATAATGTCAGTGTAGCTCATCAGAAACTGGTTCTGTGATGGGTCTACACTGGATGGGTGAGGAAGAGATAACTCAGACCAGGTCTAGATTGTTTAGGAGCTTTTGTTGTCTCACCAGAATAAGGCAGGGTTTACTCATCAGACAGATTCATTGTTCAGCAGCTAAACAGGAAAGAGGATGGAGAAAAGAGAACATTTCCTAATGTCCTCCAATCTTTTTTAAAATATATATATATAT
>JAQZBX010045440.1:0-21046 GCA_029593785.1 Cabassous unicinctus | reverse complement strand
CAATAAACACATTTCATTGGCAGCTATGTACCTCTTCTCAATTACAATGAAGGTCAAAACAATTCTTTTACTATGCCAATGTTGCCAGTTCCCAACTTTGGAAATCGAAGTAAGATTCTTGTTTCTTACAATGCTATACATGAGTTTTTAATTCCAATCAACTTGAAAACACTGCTTTTCCCTAACGTTGACTGAATTCATGAGTTCTTTGCTTTTGAAATCCAAAAAAGAAACTTGTTTCATTGGCTGGTTTTCATGTGTATTCATTTACAAACAGCTTCAAGACACTGGTTTCACATATCTCTCTGTGAATGCAGGAGTTACTTCAAGTTTGAAACTAAGTATGGTTCTTGTTTGTTTGGCTGCTATGACCTTGCTTTCACTCACATGTGATCACACAGATTTGCCTAAGTCTAAGCCAATGGAGGGATTTCTTCACTGTTTAAGCTAAATAAGTCTTGTATTTTATTTGCTGCTATGCCTAAGTTTTCACTTAAATTCACCTTCAAATCACTGGTTTCCCCTAACAGGCTTTGAATGCAGCAGTTAATTCAACTTTGAAAGTTAATTAGGATATGTGTTCGTTTGGCTACTATGCTCTTGCTTTCACTCATTATCAATATAAAAGCACTGATTTGACCTAATTCTATGCCAAAACACTGGTTTCTTCAGTTTACACAACTAAGCAATATTCTCATTACGTTGGCAGCTATGCACTTGTTTTCACTTACAATGACAGTCAAAACACTGCTTTTACTATGCCAAAGCTGCTGGTTCCTCACTTTGGAAATTTAAGTAAGATTCTTGTTTCTTACAATGCTATACATATGTTTTCAAATACAATCAACTTGAAAACACTGCTTTTCCCTAACGTTGACTGAATGCATTGAGTTCTTTGCTTTAGAAAACCAAAAAAAAAACTTGTTTCATTTACTTATTTGCATGTGTATTCAATTACAAACAACCTCAAGACACTGGTTTTACCTAACTCTCTGTGAATGCAGTAATTCCTTCAAGTTAGAAAGGTAAGAAAAATTATTGGGTGTTTGGCTGCTATGCACTTGCTTTCACTCACATGTGAACACACAGCTTTTACCGAAGGCTAAGAAAAGCCAGCGGTTTCTTACTTTAGAAAACTAAAGAAGATTTCTCTTTTATTTGCTGCTATTCCTGTGTTTTCAATGAAATTCTTCTTCAAAACCCTGGTTTCTCATAACAGTCTGTGAATGCAGCAAGCAATTCATATTTGAAAGTTAAGAAAGGTAATTGTTCTTTGGCTGCTATGCACTTGCTTTCACTGATTCTCAATGTAAAAACACTACTTTTACCTAATACTATGCCAAAACACTGGTTTCTTCAGTTTTCAAAACAAAGCAATATACACCTAAATTGGCAGTTATTCACTTTTATTTACTTACAACGAATGAAGAACCACTACTTTTAATCTGCATAATCTGCTGTTTCCTCATTTTCAAACATAAGTAAGATTCTTGTTTCTTACACTGCTAAGCTTGTGTTTTCAATTACAATCAACTTGAAAACACTGCTTTCCCCTAACGTAGGTTGAATGCATTGAGTTCTTTCCTTTAGAAAACCAAAAGGGAAACTTGGTTCATTGGCTAATTTGCATGTGCATCCATTTTCAAACAACTTCAACAAACTGGTCTCACCTAACTCTATGGAAATGCAGTAGTTACTTCAAGTTTGAAAGGAAAGTAAGATTCTTGTTTGTTTCTCAGCTATGCCATTGCTTTTAATCACATGTCAACACACAGTTTGCCTAAATCAAATGCAATGCAGTGGATTCTTCACTTTAAAAAACTAAATAAGATTTTTCTTTTATTTGCTGCTATGTATATGTTTACTCTGAATTTCATCTTCAAAACACTGGTTTCCCATAACAGGCTCTGAAAGCAGCAGTTAATTTGGTTTGAAATTTAGGTAAGAATCTTGTTTGCATTTCTGCTATGCACTTTCTTTCACTCATTATCAATGTAAAAACACTGATTTGACCTAATAATATGCCAAAACACTGATTTCTACAGTTTTCAAAACTAAGCAATATACTCATTACATTGACAGCTATGCACTTGTTCTCACCTACAATGAATGTCAAAACACTGCTTTTACTATGCCTCAGCTGCCGGTTCCTCACTTTCGAAATCTAAGTAAGAGTCTTGTTTCTTAAAATGCTAAACATGTGTTTTCAATCACAATCAACTTGAAAACACTGCTTTTCCCTAATGTTGGATGAATGCATTGAGGACTTTTCTTTAAAAAACCAAAAAACAATCTTGTTCCATTGGCTGGTTTGCATGTTTATTCATTTACAAACAACCTCAAGACACTGGTTTCACATATCTGTCTGTGAATGCAGTACTTACTTCAAGTTAGGAAGGCAAGTATGACTCTTGTTTGTTTGGCTGCTATACCGTTGCTTTCACTCACATGTCAACACAAAGCTTTTACCTAAGGCTAGGACAATGCAGTGGTTTCTTCACTTTACAAAACTAAAAGATTTCTCTTTTATTTGCTGCTAAGCGTTTGTTTTCACTAAGTTCATCTTCAAACACTGGTTTCATGTAACAGGCTCTGAATGCAGCAATTAATTCAACTTTGAAAGTTAAGTAATATACTTGTTTGTTTGGCTTCTATGCACACTCTTTCAATCATTATCAATGTAAAAACAGGGCTTTTACCTAATACTAGGCCAAAACACTGGTTTCTTCAGTTTTCAAAACGAAGCAATATACTCATTACATTTGCAGCTATGCAATTATTTTCATTTTCAATGAATGTCAAAACCCTGCTTTTCGTATGCCAAAGCTGTCTGTTCCTCACTTTCAAAATCTGAGTATGATACTTGTTCCTTACCATGCTATACATGTGATTTCAATTACAATCAAATTGAAATCACTGCTTTTCCCTAACATTGGCAGAATCATTGAGGTCCTTCCTTTAGAAATCTTAAAAAGAAACTTGTTTTATTGGCTAATTTGCATGTACATTCATTTACAAACAACTTCAATACACTCGTTTCACCAAACACTCTGTGAATGCAGGAGTTACTTCAAGTGTGAAAGGTAAGTAAGATTCTTGATTGTTTGGCTGCTATGCCCTTGTTTCAATCACATGTCAACACACAGATTTACCTGAGGCTATGCCTATGCAGTAGTTTCTTCACTTTGAAAAACTACATAAGGTTTATCTTCACTTTTATGCTATGCCTGTGTTTTCACTTAAATTCATCTTCAAAACCCTGGTTTCCCGTAACAGGCAGTGAAAGCAGCATTCAATTCAACTATGATAGTTAAGTAAAATACTTGTTTGTTTGGCTGCTATGCACTTGTTTTCACTCATTATCAATGTAGAAACACTGTTTTACCTAATACAATGTCAAAACAGTGGTTTCTTCTGTTCCCAAAACTAAGCAATATACACCTTACATTGGCAGCTATTCACTTTTTTCACTTACAAATAATGACCACCCACTCCATTTACTCTGCCAAAACTGCCGGTTCTTCACTTTCAAAATCTAAGTAAGATTCTTGTTTCTTACAATGCTATGCATGTGTTTTTAATTACAATCAAATTGAAAACACTGCTTTTCCCTAACTTTGGCAGAATGCATTTCATTCTTAGCTTTAGCAAACCAAATAACAAACTTGTTTCAATGCCTGATTTGCATGTGAATTCATTTACAAACCAATTCAAAACACTGGTTTCAACTCTCTCTTTGTGAATGCAGTAGTTACTTCAAGTTTGAAAGCTAAGTAAGATTCTTTTTTGTTTGGCTGCTATGCCCTTGTTTTCACTGACATGGAAACACATAGCTTTTTCCTAAGGCTAAGACAATGCAGTGGTTTCTTCACATTACAAAACTAAATAAGCCTTGTCTTTTATTTGCTGCTATGCCTTGTTTTCACTTAAATTCATCTTCAAAACACTGCTTTTCCTTAACAGGCTGTGAATGCAGCATTTAATTCAACATTGAATGTTAAGTAAGATACTAGTTTGTTTGGCTGCTAGGCGCTTGCTTTCACTCACTATCAATGTAAAAAAACTTCTTTTACCTAATACTATGCCAAAACACTGGTTTCTTCAGTTTTCAAAACTACGCAATATACACCTTACTTTGGCAGTTATTCACTTTTTTTCGCTTACAACGAATGATGCACCACTCCTTTTAATCTGCCGAATCCACTGGATCATCATTTTGGTAACCGAAGTAAGATTCTTGTTTCTTACACTGCTAAGCCTGTGTTTTCAATTACAATCAATTTGAAAACACTGCTTTTCCCTATTGTCGGCTGAATGCATGGAGTTCTTTCCTTTAGAAAAGTAAAAGAGAAACATGTTTCATTGGCTAATTTGCATGTGCATTCATTTTCAAACAACTTCAACACACTGGTCTCACCTATCTCTAAGTGAATGCAGTAGTTACTTCAAGTTTAAAGGTAAGTAAGATTCTTGTTTGTTTGGCAGCTATGCCCTTGCTTTCACTCACATGTCAACACACAGTTTGTCTAAGTCCAAGGCAATGCAGTGGTTTCTTCCCTTTACAAAACTAAATAAGATTTGTCTTTTTTTTGCTGCTATGTTTGTGTTTTCTCTGAAATTCATCTTCAAAAGACTGGTTTCCCATCACAGGTTCTGAAAGTAGCTGTTAATTCAGTTTTGAAATTCAAGTAAGATACTTGTTTGTTTGTCTGCTATGCACTTGCTTTCACTCATTATCAATGTAAAAACACTAATTTCACCTAATACTATGCCAAAGCACTGGTTTCCTCAGTTTTGAATACTAAGCAATATAGTCATTACATTGGCAGCTATGCACTTGTTCTCACTTACAATGAATGTCAAAACACTGCTTTTACTATGCCACCACTGCCGGTTACTCACTTTCGAAATCTAAGTAAGATTCTTCTTTCTTACAATGCTATAAATGTGTTTTCAATTACAATCAACTTAAAAACACAGCTTTAACCTAATATTGGCTGAATGCATTGAGTACTCTGCTTTAGAAAACCAAAAAAGGAACTAGTTTCAATGGCTGATTTGCATGTGTATTCAATTACAAACAACTTCAAGACACTGTTTTCACGTAAATCACTGGGAATGCAGTAGTTACTTCAAGTTTGAAAGGTAAATAAGGTTTTTGTTTGTTTGGCTGCTATGCCCATGCTTTCACACACATGTCCACACACAGATGTTACTTCAGGCTAAGCCAATGCAGTGGTTACTTAACTTTTCAAAACTAAATAAGATTTGTCTTTTTTTGCTGCTCTACCTGTGTTTTCACTTAAATTCATCTTCAAAACACTGGTTTCCCCTAACAGGCTGTGAATGCCGCAGATAATTCATCCCTTAAAGTTAAGTAAGGTACTTGTTTGTTTGGCTGCTATGCACTTGTTTTTACTCATTATCAATGTAAAAACATGGCTTTTACCTAATACTATGCCAAAACCCTTGTTTTCTCACTTTTCAAAACTAAGCAATACTGTCATTACATTGGCAGCTATGCACTTGTTTTCACTTACAATGCATGACAAATCCCTGCTTTTATTATGTCAAAGTTGCCAGTTACTCACTTTGGAAATCTAAGTAAGATTCTTGTTTCTTACATGCTATACATGTGTTTTCAATTACAATCAACTTGAAAACACTGCTTTTCACAAATGTTGGCTGATTGCATTGAGATTTTTGCTTTAAAAAGCAGAAAAGAAACATTTTTATTTGGCTGATTGCATGTGTATCCATTTGCAAACAATTTCAAGACACTGGTCTCAAATACCTCTCTGTGAATGCAGTATTTTTTCAAGTTGGAAAGGTAAGTAAGAGTCTTGGTTATTTGGGTGCTATGCCCTTGCTTTCACTCACATGTCAACACACACCTTTTACCTAACGCTAAGCCAATTCAGTGGTTTCTTCACTTTGCAAAACTAAATAAGGTTTTATTTTATTTGCTGCTATGCTTGTGTTTTCATTTAAATTCATCTTCAAAATACTGGTTTGCCCTAGCAGGCTGTGAATGCAGCAGTTATTTCATCTTTGAAAGTTAAGTAAGATAATTGCTTGGTTGGTGGCTATGTCCTTCCTTTCTGTCATTATCAATGTAAAAATGCTGCTTTTACCTAATACTATGTGAAAACATTTCAGTTTTCAAAACTAAGCATTATACTCATTAATTTGGCAGCTAGGCACTTGTTTTCACTTACAATGAATGTCAAAACAGTGCTTTTAATGTGCAAAAGATGCCAGTTCCTCACTTTGGAAATCTAAGTAAGCTTCTTGTTTCCTACAATGCTATACATGTGATTTCACTTACGCTCCACTTGAAAATACTGCTTTTCCATAATGTTGGCTGAATGCAATGAGTTCTTTGCTTAAGAAAACCAAAAAAATACTTGTTACATTGGGTGATTTAAATGTGCATTCATTTACCAACAACTTCTAGAGACCGGATTTTACCTATCTCTCTGTGAATTCAGGTGTTACTTAAAGTTTGAAAGGTTTGCAAAATTCTTCTTTGTTGTCCTGCTATGCCCTTGCTTTCACTCACATGGCAACACAGCTTTTACCTGAGGCTAAGCCAATGCAGTGATTTTTTAACTTTGCAAAACTAAATAAGATTTGTCTTTTATTTGCTGCTACGCCTGTTTTTTCACTTAAAATCATCTTCAAAACCCTGGTTTCCCCTAACAAGCTGTGAGTGTGGAAGTTAATTCATCTTTGAAAGTTAAGTAACATACTTCTTTGTTGGCTGCTATGCGCTTGATTTCACCCACTATCAATGTAAAATCACTACTACAATGCTATACATGTGTTTTCAATTACAATCAACTACAAAACACTGATTTTCTCTAACGTTGGCTGAATGCATTGAGTTCTTTGCTTTAGAAAACCAAAAAGAAACTTTTTTCATTGGCTGATTTGCATGTGTATTCCCTTACAAACAACTTCAAGACACTGGTTTCACCTAACTCTGTGAATGCAGCAGTAACTCCAAGTTTGAATGGAAAGTAGGATTCTTGTTTTATTCGCTGTTATACACTTGCTTTCACTGACATGTCAACACAGAGCTTTTACCAAATGCTAAGCCAATGCAGTGGTTACTTCAATTTAAAAACAAAATACGATTTGTATTTTATTTGCTGCTATGCCTGTGTTTTCACTTAAATTCATCTTGAAAACAGTAGTTTCCATAAACCGCCTGCGAATGCAGCAGTTAATTAAACTTTGAAAGTTAAATAAGATATTTTTTTTTGGCTTCTAGGCGCCTGCTTTCACTCCCTATCAATGTAAAAACAGTCCTTTTTCCTAATATTATGACAAAACACTGGTTTTTCAGGTTTCAAAACTAAGCAATATACTCATTACATTGTCAGCTATGCACTTCTTCTCATTTACAATGAATAGCAAATCAATGCTTTTACTATACCAAAGATGCTGGTTCCTCACTTTCTAAATCTAAGTAAGATTCTTGTTTCTTACAATGCTATACATGTGTTTCCATTGCAATCAACTTGAACACCGTGCTTTTCCCTAACCTTCGCTGAATGCTTTGAGTTCTTTACTTTAGAAAACAAATAAAGAAACTTGTTTGATTGGCTGATTGGCATGTGTATTCATTTACAAACAACTTCAAGACTCTGGTTTCACCGATTTCTGTGAATTCAGTAGTTACTTCAAATTTGAAAGGTAAGTAAGATTGTTTAATTTTGGATGCTTTGCCCTTGCTTTCACTCACATGTCAACACACAGGTTTTTCCTAAGTTTAAGCCAATGCAGGGGCTTCTTCACTTTGCAAAACTAAATAAGATTTGTCCTTTATTTGCTGCTATGTCTGTGTTTTCACTTAAATTCATCTTCAAAACCCTGGTTTCCCCTAAGAGACAGTGAATGCAGCAGTTAATTCAACTTTGAAAGTTAAGTAAGATACTTGTTTGTTTCACTGCTATTTGCTTGCTTTCACTCAGTATAAATGTAAAAACTCTGCTTTTACAGAATACTATGACAAAACCCTGGTTTCCTCAGTTTACAAAACTAAGCAATATACTCATTAAAGTGTCAGCTATGCACTTGTTTTCACTTACAATGAATGTCAAAACACTGCTTTTAATAGGCAAAAGCTGCCTGTCCTTCACTTTGGTAATCTAAGTAAGATTCTTGTTTCTTACAATGCTATACATGTATTTGCAATGACAATCATCTTGAAAACACTGCTTTTCCCTAACGTTGGCTGAATGCATTGAGTTCTTTCTTTTAAAAACCAAAAAAGAAACTTGTTACATTGGCTGATTTGCATGTCTATACATTTACAAACAACTTCAAGATACTGGTTTCTCCCAGCTCTCTGTAATGAAATATTTACTTCAAGTTTGATAGTAAGTAAGATTCTTGTTTGGCTGCGATGCACTCACTTCCTCTCACATGTCAATGCACAGATTTTGCCCAAGGCTAAGGAAATGCAGTGGTTTCTTAACTTTACAAAAGTAAATAAGATTTGTCTTTTACTGGCTGCTATGCCCGGGTTTTCACTGAAATTCATCTTCAAAACACTGGTTTCCCATAACAAGCTGGGAATGCAGCACTTAATTAAAATTTGAAAGTTAAGTAAGATGCTTGTTTATTTGGCTTCTACGTGCTGCCATTCAACACTATAATGTAAAAACAGTCCTTTACCTAATACTATGACAAAACACTGGTTTCTTCACTTTTCAAAGCTAAGGAATATACTCATTACATAGGCAGCTATGCACATCTTCTCATTTACAATGAATAGCAAAACATTCTTTTACTATGCCAAAGCTGCTGATTCCTCACTTTCTAAATCTAAGTAAGATTCTTTTTTCTTTCAATGCTATACATGTGTTTCAATTACACTCAACTTGAAAACACTGCTTTTCCCTAACCTTGGCTGAATGCATTGAGATCTTTACTTTAGAAAACCAAAAAGAATCTTGTTTCATTGGCTGATTTGCATGTGTATTTATTTACAAACAACTTCAAGACACTGGTTACACCTAACTTTCTGTGAATTCAGTAGTTACTTCAAGTTTGAAAGTTAAGTAAATTTGTTGTTTGTTTGGATGTTATGCCCTTGCTTTCACACACGTGTCAACACACAGTTTTCCTTAGGCTAAGCCAATGCAGGGGGTTCTTCACTTTGCAAAACTAAATAAGATTTGTCTTTTATTTGATGTTATGCCTGTGTTTTCACTTAAATTCACCTTCAAAACACTGGTTTCCCCTAACACACTGCGAATGCAGCAATTAATTCAACGTTGAAAGTTAAGTAAGATTTTTGGTTGTTTTGCTGCTATGTGCTTGTTTTCACTCATTATCAATGTAAAAACTCTGCTTTTACCGAATACTATGACAAAACATAGTTTCTTGAGTTTACAAAACTAAGCAATATACTCATTACACTGGCAGCTTTGTATTTTTTTCACATACAATGAATGGCAAAACACTGCCTTTACTATGCCAAAGTTGCCAGTTCCTCACTTTGGAAATCTAAGTAAGATTCTTGTTTCCTACAATGCTATACATGTGTTTTCAAATACAATCAACTTGAAAACACCGCTTTATACTTACGTTGGCTGAAAACATTGAGTTCTTTGCCTTAGAAAGCCAAAACATTAATTTGTTTCATTGCCTGATTTGCATGTGCATTCATTTACAAACAAATTCAAGACACTGCTTTCCCCTAACTCTCTGTAAATGCAGTAGTTACTTCAAGTTTGAAAGGAAAGTAAGATTCGTGTTTGTTTGTCTGCTATAGCCTGCTTTCACTCACATGTCAACACACAGCTTTTGCCTAAGGCTACACCAATGCAGTGGTTTCTTCACTTTATAAAACTAAATAATATTTGCCTTTTATTTGATGCTATGCCTGTGTTATCAATTAAATTTATCTTCAACACAGGTTTCCCGTAACAGGCTCTGAATGCAGCAGTTAATGCAACTTTGAAAGTTAAGTAAGTGCTTGTTTGCTTGACTGCTATGCACTTGCTTACACTCATCATCAATGTAAAAACACTGCTTTTACCAAATACTATGTGCAAAAACTGGTTTCTTCAGTTTTCAAAACTAAGCAATATACTCATTACATTGGCAGCTATGCACTTGTTCCCACTTAAATGTATGTCTAAACACTGCCTTTACTATGCCAAAGCTGCCAATTATTCCATTTCAAAACCTAAGTAAGATTCTTCTGTCTTACAATTCAATACATGTGTTTTCAATTACAACCAACTTGAAAACATTGCTTTTCCCTAACGTTGGCTGAATGCTTTGAGTTCTTTGCTTTAGAAAACCAAAAAGGAAACTTGTTTCATTGGCTGATTTGCATGTATATTCATTTACAACCAACTTCAAGACCCTGGTTTCACCTAACTTTCTGTGAATGCAGTAATTACTTCAAGTTTGTGAGTTAAGTAGGCTTTTTGTTTGTTTGGCTGCTGTGCCCTTGCTTTCACTTACATGTGAACACGGAGCTTTTGCCTAAGGCTAAATCAATGCAGTGTTTTCTTGACTTTACAAAACTAAATAAGATTTGTCTTTTATTTGCTGTTATGCCTGTGTTTTCACTAAAATTCATATTCAAAACACTGGTTTCCCTTAACAGGCTGTGAAGGCAGCAGTTAATTCAGCTTTGAAAGTTAAGTAAGATTCTTGCTTTTTTTGTTTCTATGCGATGTGCTTCACTCACTATCAATGTAAGAACACTACTTTTACCTAATATTATGTCAAAACACTGGTTTCTTCAGTTGTCAAAACTAAGAAATATACTCATTACATTGACACCTATGCACTTGTTCTCACTTGCAATGAATATCAAAACACTGCTTTTACTATGCCAAAGCTGCCGGTTCCTCACTTTCGAAATCTAAGTAAGATTCTTGTATCTTACAATGCAATACATGTTTTTTCAATTATAATCAACTTGAAAACACTGCTTTTCCCTAATGTTGGCTGAATGCATTGAGTTCTTTGCTTTAGAACACCAAAAAAGGAATTTTGTTTCATTGGCTGACATGCATGTGTATTTATTTACACTCACTTAAAGACAATGCTTTCACTTAACTCTCTGTGAATGCAGTAGTTACTTCAAGTTTGAACTGTAAGATTCTTGCTTGTTTGGCTGCTATACCCTTGCTTTCACTTACATATCAACACACAGCTTTTACCTAATGCTAAGCCAATGTAGGGCTTTCTTCACTTTACAAAACTAAATGAGATTTGTCTTTATGTACTGTTATGTCAGTGTATTCACTGAAATTCATCTTCACAACACAGGTTTCCCGTAACAGGCTGTGAATGCAGCACTTATTCTACTTTTAAAGCTAAGTAAGATACTTGACTGTGTGGCTGCTATGTACTTGCTTTCACTCATTATCAATGAAAAAACACTGCTTTTACCTAATACTATGCCAAAACACTGGTGTCTTCAGTTTCCAAAACTAAGCAATATATTCATTACATTGGCAACTATGCACTTGTTCTCACTTAAAATTAATTTCAAAACAGTGCTTTAAAATGCAAAAGCTGCCAGTTCCTCACTTTCAAAATTGAAGTAAGATTTTTGATTCTTTCAATGCAATACATGTGTTTTCAATTACAATCAACTTGAAATCACTGCTTTTCCCTTACTTTCAGTGAATGCATCGAATTCTTTGCTTTAGAAAAGCGAAAAAGTGAATTGTTTCACAGGCTGATTTGCATGTGTATTCATTTACAATCAACTTCAAGACACAAGTTTCACCTAAATCTCTGTGAATGCAGTAGTTACTTCAATTTTGCTACGTTAGTAAATTCTTGTTTGTTTGTCTGCTATGCCCTTGATTTCACTCACATGTCAACACCCAAGTTTTACCTAAGTCTAAGCCAATACAGTGTTTCCTTCACTTTACAAAACTAAATAAGATTTGTCTTTTATTTACTGCTATGCCTGCGTTTTCACTTAAATTGATTTTCAAAACTCTAGATTCCCCTAACAGGCCGAGAATGCAGTACTTAATTCAACTTTGAAAGCTAAGTAAGATTCTTGATTTGTTGGCTGCTATGCGCTTCCTTTTACTCATTATCAATGTAAAAACACTGCTTTTACCGAATACTATGCCAAAACACTGGTTTCTTCAGTTTTCAACCCAAAGCAATATTCTCATTACGTTGACAGCTATGCACCTGTTCTCTCTTACAACGAATGAACAACCATCACTTTTACTCTGCAAAAGTTCCTGGTTGGTCACTTTTGAAATCTAAGCATGATTCTTGTTTGTTACACTGCTAAGTATGTGTTTTCAATTACAATCAACTTGAAAACCCTGCTTTTCCCTAATTTTGACTAAATGAATTGAGTTCTTTGCTTTAGAAAATAAAAAAAATCTTGTTTCATTGGCTGATTTGCATGTGTATTCATTTACAAACAATATGAAGACACTGGTTTCACCTATCTCCCTGTGAATTCTGTAGTTCCTTCAAGTTTGAAAGGTAAGTAAAATTCTTGTCTGTTTGTCTGCTATGCCATTGCTTTCACTCACATGTCAACACCCAGCTTTTACCTAGGCAAAGCCAATGCAGTGGTTTCGTCACTATACAAAACTAAATAACTTTTGTCTTTTATTTGCTGCTATACCTGTGTTTTCACTTAAATTCTTTTTCAAAATCCTGGTTTCCCCTAACAGGCTGTGAATGCAGCAGTTAATACTGCTTTGAATTTTAAGTAAGATTTTATTTGTTTGGCTTCTATATGCTTCCTTTCACTCACTATTAATGTAAAAACACTGCTTTTACCTAGTACTATGAAAAAACACTGGTTTCTTCACTTTTCAAAATTAAGCAATATACTCATTATATTGGCATCTATGCACTTTTTCTCACTTTCAATGAATGTCAAAACACTGCTTTTACTCTACCAAAACTTCTGGTCCCTCCATCTCGAAATCTAAGTAAGATTCTTGTCCCTTTCAATATTATACATGTGTTTTCAATTACAATCAACTTGAAAACACTTATTTTCCCTAACATTGGCTGAATGTATTGAGTTCTTTGTTTTAGAAAACCAAAAAAGATACTTGTTTCATTGGCTGATTTGCATGTGTATTCATTAACTAACAAATGGAAAACGCTGATTTCACCAACTTTCTGTGAATGCAGTAGTTACTTCAACTTTGAAAGGTAAGTAAGATTCTTGTTTCTTTGGCTGCTATGCCCTTGCTTTCACTCACATGTCAACACCCAGCATTTACCTAAGGCTAAGCCAATGCAGTGGTTTCTTCATTTTACAAAACTGAATAAGTTTTGTCTTTTATTTGCTGCTTTGCCTTTTTTTCCACTTAAATTCATCTTCAAAACACTGGTTTCCCATAACAGGCTGTGAATGCAGCAGTTAATTAAACTTTGAAAGTTATGTAAGATACTTGTTTTTTGGCTGCTATGTACTTGTTTTCACTCATTATCAACGTAAAAACACTGCTTTTACCTAATACTATGCCAAAACACTGGTTTCTTAAGTTTTCAAATCTAAACAACCTAGTCATTACATTGGCAGCTTTGCAATTTTTTCAGTTACAATGAATGCAAAAACACTGCTTTTACTAGGCTAAAGCTGCCAGTTCCTCACTTTCAAAATCTAAGTAAGATTCTTGTTTCTTACAATGCTATACAGGTGTTTTCGATTACAATTGACTTGAAATCATTGCTTTTCCCTAATGTTGGCTGAATATATTGAGTTCTTTGCTTTAGAAAACCAAAAAAGAAACTTGTTCCCTTGGCCGATTTGCATGTGTATTCATTTACATTCAACTTCAAGACCCTGGTCTAACTTAACTCTCTGTGAATGCAGTAGTTACTTCAAGTTTGAAATATAAGTAAGATTCTTGTTTGCTTGGCTGCTAAGCCCTTCCTTTCACTCACATGTCAACACACAGCTTTTACATAAGGATAAGCCAATGCTGTGGTTTCTTCACTTTACAAAACTAAATAAGTTTTGTCTGTCATTTGCTGCTGTGTATCTTTTTACACTTAAATTCATCTTCAAAACACGGGATTCCCCTAACAGGCTGTGAATGAAGTGGTTAATTCAATTTAGAAAGTTAAATAAGATACTTGTTTGTTTGGATTCTATGTTCTGACTTTCACTTACTATCAATGTAAAAACGGTGCTTATACCTAATACTATGCCAAAACACTAGTTTCTTTAGTTCTCAAAACAAAGCAATATACTCTTTACATTGGCAGCTATGCACTTGTTCTCACTTACAATGAATGTCAAAACACAGCTTTTACTATGCCAAAGCTGTCGGTTCCTCACTTTCAAAATCTAAGAAAGTTTCTTGTTTCGTACAATGCTATACATGTGTTTTCAATTACAATCAACTGGAAAACATTGCTTTTCCTAACTTTGGCTGAAAGCATTGAGTTCTTTGCTTTAGAAAACAAAAAATGAAACTTGTTTCATTGGCCAATTTGCATGTGTATTCACATAAAATCAACTTCAAGGGACTGGTTTCACCTAACTCTCTGTGAATGCAGGAGTTACTACAAGTTTGAAAAGTAAGTAAGATTCTTGTTTGTTTGGCTGCTATATCCTTGCTTTCACTCACATGCCAACAAACAGCTTTTACCTAAGATTAAGCCAATGCATTCGGTTCTTCACTATACAAAACTAAATATGTTTTGGCTTTTATTTGCTGCTCTGTTGTGTTTTCACTTAAATTCAACTTGATAACACTTGTTTCCAATAAAAGGCCGAGAATGCAGGAGTTAATTCAACTTTGAAAGTGAATTAAGATACTTGATTTTTGGCTGCTATGTGCTTACTTTTACTCATTATCAACGTAAAATAGTGCTTTTACCTAATATTATGCCAAAACACTGGTTTCTTCAGGTTTCAAAATTGAACACTATACTCATTACATTGGGAGCTTTGCACTTGTATTCACTTACAATGAATGTCAAAACACTGCTTTTACTCTGCTACAGCTGCAGTTTCCTCACTTACGAAATCTAAGAAAGATGCTTGTTTCTTACAATGCTATACATATGTTTTCAATTACATTCAACTTGAAAACATTGATTGTTCCAACGTTGGCTGAATGCTTTGAGGCATTTGATTTAGAAAACCAAAAAAGAAATTGTTTCATAGGCCGATTTGCAGGTGTTTTCAATGACAAAGAACTTGAAGACACTGGTTTCACCTAACTTTCTGTGAAAGCAGTAGTTACTTCAAGTTTGAAAGTTAAGTAAGATTCTTGTTTGCTTGGCTGCTATGCCCTTGCTTTCACTCACATGTCAACACACAGCTTTTGCTAAGGCTAAGCCAAAGCAGTGGTTTCTTCACTTTACAAAACTTAATAAGATTTCTGTTTTATTTGATGCTATGCCTGTGTTTTCAATTAAATTCATCTTCAAAACACTGGTTTTCTGTAACATGTTGTGAATGCAGCAGTTAATTCAACTTTGAAAGTTAAGTAAGACACTTCTTGGTTTGGCTGCTGTGCGCTTGCATACACTCATTATCAATTCAATAACTCTACTTTTACCTAATACGATTTTAAAACACTGGTTTCTTCACTTTTTGAAACTAAGCAATATCCTCATTGTATTGGCAGCTTTGCACTTTTTCTCACTTACAATGAATGGCACAACACTGCTTTTACTATGCCAAAGCTGCCATTTCCTCACTTTTGAAATCAAAACAAGATTCGTGTTATTTACAATGCTTTACATTTGTTTTCAGTTACAATAAACTTGAAATCATTGCTTTTCCCTAAAGTTGGCTGAATGCATTTAGTACTTTGCTTTAGAAAACCAAAAAGAAACTTGTTTCATTGGCCGCTTTGCATTTGCATTCATTTACAATCGAATTCATGACACTGGTTTCACCTAACTCTCTGTAAATGCAGTACTTACTTCAAATTTGAAATGTAAGTAAGATTCTTGTTTTTTTGGCTGCTATGTCCTTGCTTTCACTCACATGTCAACACACAGATTTACTTAAGACTAAGCCAATGCAGTGGTTTCTTCACTTTACAAAATTAAATAAGGTTTGTCTTTTATTTGCTGCTCTGCCTGTGTTTTCCCTTAAATTCATCTTCAAAACCCTGGTTTCCTGTAACAGGCTGTGAATGCAGGAGTTATTTCAAATTGAAAGTTAAGTAAGATACTTGTTTGTTTGGCTGCTATGCAACTGCTCTCACTCATTATTAAAGTAAAATCCCTGCTTTTACCTAATACAAGGTCAAAACATTGGTGTCCACAGTTTTCAAATTTAAGCAATATACAAATTACATTTGCAGCTATACACTTGTATTCAGTTACAATGAATGTCTTATCACTGCTTTTTATATAACACAGCTGCCGGTTCCTCACTTTGGAAATCTAAGTAAGTTTCCTGTTTCTTACAATGCTATACATGTGTTTTCAATCACAATCAACATGAGAACACTGATTTTCCTTAACGTTGGCTGAGTGCATTGAGTTCTTTGCTTTAGAAACCAAAAAGAAACTTGTTTCATTGGCTGATTTGCTTATGTATTCATTTACAATCAACTTCAAGACACTGGTTTTACCTAACTCTCTGTGAATGCAGTAGTTACTTCAAGTTTGAAGGGTAACTAAGATTCTTGTTTGTTCGGCTGCTATGTCCTTGCTTTCACTCACATATCAAAATACAGCTTTTACCGAAGGCTAAGCCAAGGCAGTGTCTTTTTCACTTTATAAAACTAAATAAAATTTGTCTTTTATTTGCTGCTCTGCCTTTGTTTTCACTTAAATTCATCTTGAAAACACTGGTTTCCCCTAACTACCTGTGAATGCAGCAGTTAATTCAACTTTGAATGTTAAGTAAGATAGTTGTTTGTTTGGCTTCTATGTGCTTGCTTTCACTCACTATAACTGTAAAAACAGTGCTTTCACCCAATAACATGCCAAAACATTGATTTCTTCAGTTTTCAAAACTAAGCAATATATTCTTTACATTGGCTGCTATGCACTTTTTCTCACTTACAATGAATGTCAAAACAATGTTTTGACTATGATAAAGCTGCTGGTTCCTCACTTTGGGAATCTAAATAAGTTTCCTGTTTCTTACAATGCTATACATGGGATTTCAATTACAATAAACTTGAAAACACTGTTTTTCCGTAACGTTGGCTGAATAGATTGAGTTCTTTGCTTTTGAAACCAATAAAAAATCTTGTTTCATTGGCTGATTTGCATGTGTATTCATTTACAAAAACTTCATGACACTGGTTTCATCTAACTCTCTGGGAATGCAGTAGTTATTCAAGTTTGAAAGGTAAGCAAGATTCTTGTTTGTTTGTCTGCTATGCCCTTGCTTTCTTTCACTCACATGTCAACACACAGCTTTTACCTAAGCCAAAGCCTAAGCAGGGCTTTCTTCACTTTACAAAACAAAATAAGATTTGTCTTTTATTTGCTGCTATGCCTGTGTTTTCACTGAAATTCATCTTCAAAACACTGGTTTCCGTAACAGGGTGTGAATGCAGCAGTTAATTCAACTTTGAAAGTTAAGTAAGATATTTGTTTGTTTGGTTGCTATGTGCTTGCTTTCACTCATTATCAATGTAAAAAGTGATTTTACCTAATACTATGTCAAAACACTAGTTTCTTCATTTTTCAAACCTAATCAACATACTCTTTACTTTGCCAGGTATGCATTAGTTTTCACATACAATGAATGTCACAACAGTGCTTTTACTCTGCCAAGCTGTGGGTTCCTCCGTTTGGAAAGCTAAGTAAGATTCTTGTTTCTTACAATGCTATACATCTGATTTCAATTACAATCAATTTGAAAACACTGCTTTTCCCTAACGTTGGCTGAATGCATTGAGTTTTTGCTTTAGAAAACCAAAAAAGAAAGATGTTTCTTTGGCTGTTTTGAATCTGCATTCATTTACAAACAATCTCAAGACACTGGTTCCACCATTCTCTCTGTGAATGCAGTAGTTTCTTCAAATTTGAAAGATAAGTAAGATTCTTGTTTGTTTGGCTACTATGCCCTTGCTTTCACTCACATGTCAACACACATTTTACAGAAGGCTAAGCCAATGCTGTGGTTTCTTCACTTCACAAAACTAAATGACATTTGTCTTTATTTGCTGCTATGCCTTATGTTTCACTTAAATTAATCTTCAAAACACAGGTTTCCCATAACAGGCTGTGAATGGAGCAGTTAAATCAACTTTGAAAGTTAAGTTAGGTACTTGATTGTTTGGTTGCTATGCACTTGCTTTCACTCATTATCAATGTAAAAACAGTGCTTTTACCTAATTCTATGCCAAAACACTACTTTCTTCTGTTTTCAGAACTAAGTAATATACTCATTACAATGGCAGCTATGCACTTATTCTCACTTGCAATGAATGTCAAAACACTGCTTTTACTATGCCAAAGCTGCTGGTTCCTAAACCTTGAAATCTAAGTAAGATTCTTGTTTCTTACAATGCTATACATTTGTTTTCAAATACAATCAACTTGAAAACACTGCTTTTCCCTAACGTTAGCTGAATGTGTTGAGTTCTTCACTTTAGAAAACCACAAAAGAGACTTGTTTCTTTGCCTCATTTGCATGTGTATTCATTTAGAAACCACTTCAAGATACTGGTTTCACGTAACTCTCTGTGAATTCAGTAGTTACTTCAAGTTTGAAAGGTAAGAAAGTTTCTTGTTTGTTTGGCTGCTATGTGCTTGCCTTCAATGACATGTCAAAACACAGTTTCTACCTAAGGCTAAGCCATTGCAGTGGTTTCTTCACTTTACAAAACTAAATAAGATTTGTCTTTTATTTGCTGCTATGTCTGTGTTTTCACTGAAATTAATCTTCAAAACACTGGTTTCCCCTAAAAGGCAATGAATGCAGTAGTTACTTCAACTTTGAAAGTTATGTAAAATACTTGATTGTTTGGCGGGTATTTGCTTTCTTTCACTCATTATCAATGTAAAAACACTGCTTTTACCTAATACTATGCCAAAACACTGATTTCTTCAGTTTTCAAAACTAAGCAATATACTCATTACATTGGCAGCTATGCCCTTCTTTTCTCTTACAATGAATGTCAACAGGCTCCTTTTACTATGCCAAAGCTGCCGATTCTTCACTTTTGAAATCTAAGTAAGGGTCTTGTTTCTTACAATGCTATACATGTGTTTTCAGTTACAGTCTACTTAAATCTACTGCTTTTCCTGAACGCTGGATGAATACAGTGAGTTCTTTGCTTCAGAAAACCAAAACAGCAACTTATTTCCGTGGGTGATATGCATGTGTATTCATTTGCAAACAATTTCAAGGCACTGCTTTCACCTATCTCTCTGTGAATGCAGTAGATGCTTCAAGTTTGAAAGGTAAGTAAGATTCTTTTTTGTTTGGCTGCTATGCCATTGCTTTCACTCACATGTCAACACACAGCTTTTGCCTAAGGCTAAAGCAATGCAGTGATTTCTTCACTTTATAAAACTAAATAAGATTTGTCTTTTATTTGCTTCTATGTCTGTGTTTTCCCTTAACTTCTTCTTCAATACACTTTTTTCCCATAAGAAGCTCTCAATGCAGCAGTTAATTCAAATTTCAAAATTAAGTAAGATACTTGTTTGTTTGGGTCCTATATGATTGCTTTCACTCACTATAAATGTAAAAACATTGATTTTACCAAGTACTGTGCCAAAACACTGGTTTCTTCCGTTTCCAAAACAAAGCAATATATTCCTTACATTGGCAGCTATTCACTTTTTTTCACTTACAACGAATATCCAAATACTCCTTATACTCTGCGAAAGGTGCCGGTTCTACACTTTTGAAACCAAAGTAAGATTCTTGTTTCTTATACTGCTAAGTATATGTTTTCAATTACCATTAACTGGAAAAACTGCTTTTACTGAACGCTGGATAAATGCAGTGAGTTCTTTGCTTCAGAAAACTAAAAAGGAAACTTGTTTCACTGCATATTTTGCTTGTGTATTCACTTAAAATCAATTTCAAGGCACTGGTTTCACCTAACTCTCTGGGAATTCAGTAGTTAATTCCAGTTTGAAAGCAGGTAAGATTCTTGTTTGGCTGCTATGCCATTGATTTCACTCACATGTCAACACACAGATTTTGCCTAAGGATAAGCCAATGCAGTGATTTCTTCACTTTATGAAACTAAATAAGATTTCTCTTTTATTTGCTGCTATGCCTGTGCTTTCACTTAAATTCATCTTCAAAACACTGGTTTCCCATAACAAGCTCTGAATGCAGCAGTTAATTAAACTTTGAAAAGTAAGTAAGATACCTCTTTGTTTGGTTTCCATACACTTGATTTAACTCACTATCAATATGAAACGACTGCTTTTACCTAATACTATGCCAAAACACTGGTTTCTTCATTTTTCAAAACTAAGCAATATACTCATTACATTGCGACCTATAAACTTGTTTTCACTTACAATGAGTGGCAAAACAGTGCTGTTACTCTCTTAAAGCAGCCAGTTCCTCATTTTGGAAACCTAAGTAAGATTCTTGTTCCTTACAATGCTATACATGAGATATCAATTACAATCAACTTGAAAACACTGCTTTTCCTTATTGTTGCACAATGCATTGAGTACTTTGCTTTAGAAAACAAAAAAGAAACTTGTTTCATTGGCTGATTGGCATATGCATTCATTTACAAACAACTTAAAGACACTGGTTTCCCCTAACTCTCTGTGAATGCAGTAGTTTCTTCTTTCTTGAAAGATAAGTAAGTTTCTTGTTTGTTTGGCTGCTTTGCCCTTGTTTTCACACACATGTCAACACACAACCTTTGTCTAAGGCTTAGCCAATGGAGTGGTTTATTCACTTTAAAAACTAAAGAAGATTTGTCTTTTATTTGCTGCTATGCCTGTGTTTTCACATAAATTCATCTTCAAATCACTGGTTTCCCCTAACAAGCTTTTAATGCAACGGTTAATTAAACTTTGAAAGTTAAGTAAGATATTTGTTTATTTGGCTGCTTTGCACTTGCTTTCACTCATTATCAATGTAAAAACACTGCTT
>JAQZBX010045439.1:0-21051 GCA_029593785.1 Cabassous unicinctus | reverse complement strand
ATTTGGGGGACTGTGGCTGCTCCCTTGGAGAATGTGGCAGAGCACTCCAGGCTGGGAATTCAGTATTCCCTCATTTATTGAGTGATTCTCCAACCACTGTGACTATGACTTACCCCTTGATCATTTGAACAATTTTATATATCTTTCATGTATATTCAGGTGAACTTCCTCCCATGAAACCCCATCCCAGACATCCCCCACCAATGATCCTCTCTTGTCCCCGTTGTAACTTTTCTGTGATCTAAACCTTCCTTGAAGATGAACCCCATATAATAGACAAATACAATTAATAGGAAAATGAAATAATAATGATAAGTTTAAATGTAAGAGATAAAATACATGGAAACTTAAAAAAAAACACTAAAAATAAAACAAAATTAAAGGATTGGAATATTCAAAAAATGGGAAAAAACAAAAAAATTAAAAAAACATTTTTTTAAACATTTTTCCTTTTATCACTGCATTATCAGGTGTCCAGTCTGTACCGTGGCTCCTTCACCCTCTCACTCCCCAGTGTCTCTCAAATTTTCATTTAATTTTCAAAGAAGTTTTAGGTCACAGCAAAGTCGAACACATAATACTAGAGACTCTCAGATACCCAACTTCCTCCCCCTTCCTCACCCCGTATTAAAACCTTTTTGTATGTGGATGGTGTCACTGTTGTAACTGTTATACAGACAGTGAAATATAGTTACAAAACATTGTCAATGGTTTACAGTATAGTTTACAATTTAGACGGTACAGTTTAATAATTTTTGATGATATTTACCATGTCCTGTGTCCATCAATGAAAGGTAATGAAAAACATTTCCCCTGGGCACTAAATACCTCCTGTTTGATCTATTCTGTTCCTCCCTCCCCATCCCCCTGGGGCACATGACACCACCCTGTCTTGACTCATTGGATGACAAGATTCATAGTTACAGGCAACAAGAGATCTTGACATGCTGATTGTTCTCCCCTATTAGGATCCACCTTTGCTCTAAGAGACACCCACCTGTCTGTTTCTTGCTCCTAAGAGACTCCCAAAGATGGGGGTCCATCACCTTCCCACTCACCGTGTGGGTTTCTTCTCCCCAACACAACATATTATGACAGGATGAACACTCACACACTCCTCAGAAGCCTACTCCAGATGCTCCCCATCATCAATGCCCACCCAACTTACACCCCAAACCAGTGACACAACCTTGTCATGTTGCCATAAGAGCATTCCCTCTCTTGACTTTCAACTTCATGTCCACAAATCCCGTGTTCACCTGGTCCCACTCCCGTTTCTCCCCCCAATATCCTGGGTATTCTAACCCACCCATCCTAAACTACCCACATGTCATCCCTGCACCACCAAACCCAGTAATATCCCTACCCACCTGTCCTATCCTTCAGTGTGCAACTTTTCTCTATCAGTTTATCATAGATTATGTCCCTATGGGTGATGGCTCACAACTTTCTCTTCTCTTTCACTCTCTTGTTAACCTATCTTTCAGACAATGGTTCTCAGAGACTGCTCACTTTCCTCAACTCAAATCAGTGAGGTCATGTACTGTTCAACCTTCAATGCCTGGCTTGCTTCACTCAACATAAGGTCTTCAAGATTCATCCATGTTATTCAGTGTGTTAGAACTTTGTTCCTTCTTACAGCTGAGTAATATCCCATTGTATGTATGTACCACATTTTGTTTATCCATTAATCTGTTGATGGGCACATTGGCTGATTTCAACTTTTGGCAATATTGAATAATGTCTCTATGAACATTGGTGTGCCTATATCTGTTCGTGTCTTTGCACTCAATTCTTCTGGTTATATACCCAGCAGTGGAATTGCTAGATCATACAGAAGATCTATTGTTAGTTTTCTGAGGAACTTCCAAACTGTCCTCCACAGTGGCTGGACCACACCATAATCCCACCAGCAGTGGATGAGGGTTTCTATTCCTCCACATCCTCTCCAACACTTATAGTCTCTTGTTTTTTTAATAACTGCTATTCTGATGGGTGTAAGATGGTATCTCATTGTAGTTTTGATTTGCATTTCCCTAATAGCTAGTGGTGTCAAGCATATTTTCATGTGCTTTTTAGCCATTTGTGTTTCTTCCTTGGAGAAATGTCTTCTCAGGTCACTTGCTCATTTTTTAAATGGGTTGTTTGTCTTTTCATTTTCAGGTGTAGGATTTCTTTATATATGCAGGATATTAGGATCCGATCAGATATATGATTGCCAAGTATTTTCTCCCATTGGGTATTCTGCCTTTTTATTTTCTTAATAACGTCCTTTGAGGTGCAGAAGTTTTTAATTTTGAGGAGATCTCATTTATCCATTTTTTCTTTTGCTGCTCATGTTTCGGTGTGAAGTTCATGAGAACATTTCTTATTACAAGGTCCTGTAGATGCTTCCCTATATTATCTTCAAAGGTCTTTATGGTTTTGGCTCTTATATTTAGGTCTTATATCCATCTTGAGTTGATTTTTGTATATGGTGTGAGATGGAATTCCTCTCTCATTCTTTCTGATATGGATATCCAGTTCTCCAAGCACCACTTATTAAAGAGGCCATTCTCTCCCAATTGAGTGGACTTGGTGGCCCTGTCAAATATCAGATGACTATATATGCGAGGATCTAGATCGGAACTCTCAATTTGGTTCCATTGGTCAGTATGTCTATCCTTGTGCCAATACCATGCAGTTTTGATCACTGTACTTTTGTAGTATGTTTTAAAGTCAGGTAATGTGATACCTCCAATTTCATTTTTCTTTTTCAATATACCTTTGGTGATTCGGGGCCTCTTACCTTTCCAAACATATTTTGTCATTAGTTTTTCCTGTTCCTTAAAAAATACAGTGTTGATTTTTATTGGGATTGCATTAAATCTGTAGATTAGTTCGAGTAGGATAAACTTCTTGATGATTTTTAGTGTTCCTATCCATGAAGAGGGAATATTCTTTCTTTTATTTAAGTCTTCTTTGATTTCCTTTAACAGTGTTTTGTAGTTTTCTGTATATAAGTCAATTGCATCTTTAGTTAAATTAATTCCTATTTAATTCTTTTAGTTACTATTGTAAATGATATTTTTTTCTTGATTTCCTCCTCAGATTGCTTGTTATTGGTGTATAGAAATGCTACTGATTTTTGAGCATTGATCTTATAGCCTGCTACATTACTGAACTCCCTTATAAGTTCTAGAAGCTTTGTTGTAGATTTCTCAGGGCTTTCTATATATAGGATCATGTCGTCTGCAAATAATGAAATTTTTACTTTTTCTTTTCCAATTTGGATGCCTTTTATATCTTTTTCTTGCCTCAGTGCTCGAGCAAGTACTTCTAAGACAATGTTAAATAGGAGTGGTGATAGTGGGCATTCTTGTCTTGTTCCTGATCTCAGAGGGAAGGCTTTTAGGATTTCACCACTGAAGATGATGTTAGCTTTGGATTTTTCATATATACCCTTTATCATATTCAGAAAGTTTCCTTCTATTCCTATCCTTGGCAGTGTTTTTATCAGGAAAGAGTGTATTTTATTGAATGTTTTGCATTTAATGTCTACTTTGTCTGATATTAGGATAGCTACTCCTGTCATTTTGTGGCTATTGTTTGCATGTAAAATTGTTTTCCAGCCATTCTCTTTCAGCCTCCTTGAATCCCTAGGTTGGAGGTGGGTTTCTTGTAAACAGCAAATAGATGGAACATATTTCCTTATCAATTCTGCCAAATTATGTCTCTTGAGTGGTGACTTTAATCCATTAGCATTCAGTGTTAATACTCACAACGAATTTCTTACTTCAGCGATATTTTCTTTGAGTTAATGTATGTCATATGTTGTTTTAATTTCTCTTTTTGTCTTTTCAGTTGTTTTTACACTCTCCTCCAACTCTCTCTCCCTTATTTTTTCCTTTCAATTTGTAGAACTTCCTTTAGTATTTCTGGAAGTGCAGGTTTCTTATTGGCATAGTCTCTTAATTTCTGTTTATTTGTGAATATTTTAAACTCTCCATCATTTTTGAATGCCAGTTATGCTGAATAGAGAATTCATGGCTGGAAGTTTTTTGTTTTTTTTTTTACTACTTTATATCATACCACTGTCTTCTTGCCTCCATGGTTTCAGATGAGAAAGCAGCACTTAATCTTATTGTGCTTCCCTTGTATGTGTTGGTTCTATTTTCTCTTTCTGCCTTGAGTATTTTCTCTTTGTCTTGAGTGTTGGACATTTTGACAAGTATATGCCTTGGAGTTGGCCTGTTGGGACTTATGCTGTTTGGGGTGTACTGTCCTTCCTGGACTTGTACATCCATTTCTCTCAATAGGATTGGGAAGTTTTCAGCCATTATTTCCTTCAACCCTCCTTCTGTTCCCTTTCCCTTCTCTTCTCCTTCTGGGATGCTTATAATGCATATGTTTGCATGTTTTGTGTTCTCGGTTAAGTCCCCGTGTCCCTGCTGGATTTTTTTAATGTATCTGTTCTACTATCTGTTTGATTTCAGAAGTATTGTCCTCCATATCACTAATTATTTCTTCTGCCTGTTCAAATCTGCTGTTATGTGAAGCCAGAGTCTTTTTGATTTCTTGGATTGTGCCATTGATCAGCATCATATCCATTATCTTCTATGTATGTTTACAATTTCTTCAGTATGTTCTCCCAGTGTCTTCTTAATATCCTTAATCTCTTCCTTCACTTCATTAAGTTGGTCCATGATATTTGTTTGGAAAGCTTTGATTAGTTGTTTGATGTTCTGCATCTCTTCCTGGTTTTCAGTTTGTCATTGGACTGGCCCATGTGTTTCTGTTTCTCAGTGTGGTTTGTAATTTTTTGTTGCCCTCTAGTCATCATTTTACCTTGATGGGTTTATTCATTTGATTACCTTCTCTCTCTGCTCTATAGTTTTATTTATCTGATGGTTTTGTGTGTGTTTCAAATTTTCTCTTTGAGACTTTGCTCTTCTTATTTTATTTCCTTGCTTCTTTCTATGTTCCCTTGATAGCAAAATATTAGGGCCATAGGAATCAAAAGATGTGAGAAGGGAAGAAGGATAATAGTAATATTGATAAAAGTTAGAAGAGGGGCCATATAAGACTTAGTAAAATGAATATTTAACTCATGTAGGCAGTGTAGAATAATTGTAAAAAAAGTGGAGGGCTGCAATGGACTGGGAAACCAAATAGATGAAAATATATATAATGATTTAGAAGGCTAGAAAGATGACGTAAGAGAGAAAGAGTAAAGAAAGGCCTGAAAGGAAAAAGTTAATAATAATAAAAACAGAAGAAAACAGAATAGATAGAACAGAAATTGACACCCTTAAGTTGTGGGCTAATGGAAAAAGGTGGTATTTAAGAACCACAACAGAAAGCAGAAGACAGAAAGATGAAGGAAGGAAAACAGATTGCTTTGGGACAAAATCAATATATAGAGAGAATGGGAAATCACAGGAGAAGCAGCACAGCAAAGAAGAGACAAGTTAGCAGCACCTAATTTTTAAAAAAAAGAAAAGAAGAAAAGGGGGAGGAAAGAGGAAAGAAAAGCAAGAGACAACAAATAAACAAAGAAAAACCAAACAGCCAAACAATCAAGCAGGCAAACAAAGCTAAAGAAAAACAGTGTTCCTTCTTTGGCCCTTGTGGAGCCTCTCAACATGCTTGTGTTCATCAATCAATTGCCCTGCAATGTTTTATCTGTAGGTTTTGAGGCAAATATTTGCGATTAAACTAAGTTAAAAATTTTTTTCTCTTTTTATTTTTTAAAGTGACTGTCATCTTCTACTTCTTCTTCTTCTTCTTCTTCTTTTTTTTTTTTTGGCAAAATAAGGGACCCAAAAGAAGTCCTCTTCCAATCCAGCAGCTTCACCAAGGGGACCCTAAATAGGCTCATGGAAACTAATCAAGCACTTCCCACTTCCTGACCTTCCCAGGGGAGCTATAGCTCTGATGCTAGTCAGTGCAGAATGATAAAATTGGCTGACTCTGCCCTCTTTGGAGCCAAGCCTCAGTATCACTGGGTTGTTGGGTAAGTTTGGCTTCCTCAGCAGATTTGCCCCTTGCCTCACCCTGGCACTGTTTCAAGCTCAGCTTATCTCCTCCCAAAAGTATGAGGGGTTCCAGGTAGCCAAATCCACAGAAAGGAAACCCCTTTCCACTTTCTGTCAGAACCCTCCCACTCTTGGAGAATGCTCCCTCTCACTGGGTTGCCAGTGTGGCTAGGGGCTTATCCCTGGGTAGCTAGGTAAATCAACATTCCTCAGCAGATTCACCACTCCCTTCAGCCTGGTGCTGCTTCAAGCCAGCTATTTTGTTCCCCAAAGCTGCATGGGGTTCCAGGCAGCCAAATCTACAGAAAGGAAACCCCTCTCACCCTTTCCTAGAGCCCTCCCACTCTTGGAGAATACTCCCTCTCACCAGGGTGCCAGCGGGAGTCGCAGCTTAAAACAGCCTTTTTCCCTGAGGGTGGGGCTCAGCCATCTGTGTCAAACACAACAGACAGGAGGAAAACTCATGAATCCTTCCTGAGAAATCTACTTCACCATCCAGCTCCCTCCAGATCAATGTCCCCAAGGATCTTGCTCTGTGCACCCCCAGCACAGAGGCCCTGGGCAGGACCCTGTCCCCAATCTGCCATCCTCAGAGAGCGAGTTAGCGAGTGCCCTCCTAATCTGATGCCAACTTGCCACTCTACTATATTTTTGATGTAACATTTATGTAATCTAAAGCTTCTTTAAAAATAAAAAATACAATTTAAAAAAAAAGAAGAAAATGAAGGTGAAGGAAGAAGAGGAAGAGGGGCAGGAGGAGAAAGACAATATAAAAGGGAAAACCTGCAGATAAAACTTATAAGCATTATGGTCTTTCATCTAAATCTTTAATTGGTATACACTCAGATCTATAGACTTTGTTCAAATATTACCCATTACTCAGTGCTAGTACCAAAATCTGTATTAGTCAAGGTTCTCCAGTGTTGTAGGATATAGAAAACATCTCATCTGCCCCCCCCCCTAGCTCTTCCGGCACCCTATCAACCCTGACAACCGCTCCCTATCTCCCTGCCCCCTCCCAACCCCCCTTTACATGGCCGCTAAGGCTAAGATAAAGAACAGCTTCCCGCGTCTCTCAAGCCGCCTAAGTTAAGAAAAGCCCGCGTCTCTCAACTGCCGGCAACGAGAACCCACGAATCCCCAACCACCATTCATCTTTAAACCCACCAATCCCTACCCTCCTCCCTGTTCGTGCCACAATCTTCCAGCCGCTCCTGAACCCGCCAATCGGCAACCGCCACATCCCCCTATGCCCTATAAAAGGTGTTGCGTTTTTTGAATAAACAGACCTGCGCCATCAGCCTCTTCTCCGCGGTCCTCTCTCTTTGCGCCGCGTCTGTCCTCCACACCCGTCACCCCCCACTGGGGGTCCCTCAGAGGCCCCCGATCTCCCCTCACTCCAGAGAAACAGAACCAATAGTATATATGTGTGGGTGATAATGCATGTTATTCATTGTAAGGAATTGACTCTGGAGATTGTGGGGACTGACAAGTCCAAATTCTGTACAGCAGGTCAGAGGCCAGAAAATTCCAGGAGAAGTGGAGGTGAAGTATTTAGTCAGAGCATGTAGCGACGGTTGAGGCTGAATGGAGGGTAGATTCTAGCGTCAGAATTTCTTGGTTCTTGAAACCCTCATTCTTTCTTTGAAGACCTGTAACTGTCATTGCAACATCATTCAGGAGGATTCCAATGTCCTGGAAATGCACCCATATTACAACTATTTTTCCCTCTCCCTTCCCTCAGGACCTCCAGTGGTCACTGCCTCCATATCAATGATAAAACTACTTCCATTGCTAGAATAACAATAAATCTATAGTCGAATAGCAGTAAATCCACTCTAGTCCATTGTTCATGCCAGAGATTAAACTTTAATGTAAACTATAATCCACACACACAAAAAGCTTAACCCAGGTTTTGAAAACTAGTGTATAAAAGAGACCTTTAACTGATTTGCTGAGGACAATCTCCTTTACATAAAGTCAACTGATTGTAACTGCTAATCTCATCTGCAAAACACCTCCACAATAACAAGTAGACCAGGGTTTGACCAAACAAATGGCAGTATAACCAAGTTGACACGTAATTTGATGGGATAGCCATCAAATAACCCATTAGATAACCCAATAATAATCATGTTTCAGTCATTTGCTAACCTTTGACTATAGATTATTTTTCTTTCACATTCTGTCCCTAGCCTCTATCTTACTAATCTTATCTTCATCCATTCTAGCCTCTCATCCCTAGGCCCATCCCTGATATTCCAGATAATCAGTAGCTTTTTATTTTTTAATGTGCTAATTCTGAATAACAAATGCTGTTTGCAAATTCTTTGAGTTCACACCTGTCAAGGGACATCCTTTTTCCCCCTGGTTGATCTAAGGTGGTTGTTTTGTTTTTGAGTTTTATAATGCTTTTGTAATGTTTCATTATGGTGTTAGATGAGTAACAAGTGTTGAACTTATTAGAGCAGTTTCTTTAAATATGGGGAAATGAGGCACAGATTATATAAATAGGAGGCTAAAGGGGATTTAAGTATGTAAAAGGTAATGATAGAAATCATCTAGCATTAATTAACTGAAATTTTGGTTGAACAAAGAAATTAAGATATAGATATAAGCTATATCCTTGCAGCACTATGAGAGCTGCAAAGCTTGGTAAAGTTGTGGTTACTTCATAGAAATTTTTTTTTTTACAGTAACAGAAAGATTTCAAAACTCATCAATTGCTGCTCAATCAATCTGGAGGTGAAATAAATGTAAATTGTTATTATTATGAATTCATTTATACTCTATTCATTTTAATAAACATTTGTTGGGTGTCTAGTTTATAATTTATAGAGATGGTTCCTGAGGCATAATTCTTGCAGAACAGAGAGACACATTTAAAAAAAAAATTATGATAATAAGGTGCTAAACTATAGATACATATGAGGAAAACACATATTCTGCAGCAATTGTTTCTGTTTGGGAACATCAGGGAAAAGTATCTAGAAGAGGTGGGTTTAAGCTGGGTCTGGAAGGAAGAAGTGTGCACCAGGAAGAAGAGAGAAAGAAAACCCCTGATGGGGGCAAAATCTGAATTAGCATAGAAGAAAGAAAATGATAGCTCATGGTGGTATAAAGTGCACTGATGTAATGGGAGCACATTGAAAACAGGTTGCCTGTTTATCTGGCAGATAGATTGGAAAGGATCTTGCTACCCACTAAAGAGAAGCTTCGACTTATTTATCAATACGTTAGTAATAGATAAAAAGAGCCTCTTCTTTTTTTCTCACAAACACTCCCTTCCCTCCCTCCTCCTCACTAACCCTCCTCCAACAACCTCTAATATGATTTCTGTTTCTGCAAATTTACCGTTTCTAGTAGTCTCTTGTAAGTGGTATCATACAATTGTCATCCTATGTTTTCACAGGGACTGCATCATTTTACATTCCCATCGACCCATCACAATACACTAGAGTTACAATTTCTCTGCATCCTCTTCAATACGTGGTAATTTCCATCTTTCAAATCATAGCCATCCTTGTGGATGTGAAATGGTATCTCATTGTGATTTTAATGTACATGTCCCTAGTGGTGAATTATGTTGAGCATCTTTTCTTGGGTTCATTGGCCACTTGTATATCTTCTCTGGAGTAATGTCTATACAAGTATTTGCCCATTTTTAAAATTTTTTTATCTTTTTTTCTGAGCTGTAGGAGTTCTTTATATATAATGGATAATAAACTTGTATCTAATATATGGCTTCAAACAATTTTTTCCCATTCTGTAGGCTGTCTTTTGACTTTCTTGATAATTTCCTTTGATGCACAAAAGTCTCTAATTTTGACAAAATCAAATTTATCTGTTTTTTTTATTTCTTATGCTTTGGGTGTCATATTTAAGAATTTATTGCTGAATCACAGGTCATGAAGATTTGCTCCTATTTACTTCCAAGAGGTTTATAGCTTTAGGTCATACATTTAGACCCCTAATCTGTATTGAATTGATAAATATATAGTTTGTGTGGTATGGGTCTGCCTTCATTCTTCTGCATGTGGATATCCAATTTTCCTGCACCATTTGTTGAAGAGACTATTTTTCCCCCTCTGCATGTATTTAGCATCCATAACAAAAATCAATTTACCATAGGTGTTTTTGGACTTGCAACTTTATTCCACTGATATATCTGTATTTATGCCAGTGCCACAGTGTTTTGATTACTGTCACTTTGTAAAACAACTTGAAATTGGGAAGTGTGAGTTCTCCAACCCTTTCTTTTTCAACAGTCGTTTGGCTATTTGTGTCTCCTTGCACTTCCATATGAATCTGAATATTGGTTTTTCCATTTCTTCAAAAAACAGTGCTGGAAATTTAACAAGGATTGCATTTAATTTGTAGATACCTTTGGGTAATTTTGACATATTAATAAAGTTAACTCTTCCAACCCATGAACAAGGAATATCTTGTCAATCATCTAGGTTTTCTTTAAGTTCTTTCAGCAGTCTTTTGTAGTTTTAGTATATGTCTTTTGTATCCTTAAATTTATTCCTAGATATTTTATTCTTTCTTTTTGTTCTTGTAAATGGAAATGTTTTCTTAAATCCTTCTTAAGATTGTTTATTACCAGTATATGGAAACACAATTGTTTTTGCCTCTTGATCTTGTACCTTAACACTCATACTGAATTGTACCTTAACACTCATACTGAATTGTACCTCTTGATCTTGTACCTTAACACTCATACTGAATTAACTTATTAGCTTCTTTTGGGTTCCTTTAGGTTTTCTATATATAAGATCATGTCAACTATAAATAGATATTTTTATTCTTCCTTTGCAAATTTGAAACCTCTTATTTCTTTTTCCAACTTAATTGCTTTGGCAAGTATTCTAGTATATATTGAGTAGCAGTGGTGAAAGTGGGTATCCTTGCTTCATTCCTGATCTGCTGGAGAAACATTATGTCTTTCACTATTGAAAGTATGATGTTAACTGGTTTTTTTTTTTCATAAATGGACTTCATCATGTTTCTGAGTGTTTTTATCAAGAGGTTACATTTTGTCAAATGCTTCTTCTGCATCTATTGACATAAAAAAATTTTGTTTCATTCTATTTATGAAGTGTATTACATTGATTTTTCATATATTGATGTTGACAATTTGTATGTTGAACCCACTTGGTGATGGTGTATAAACTTTAAATGTGCCATTGGATTTCATTTGCTAGTATTTTTCTAGGAATTTTTCCAGCTATATTCATAAGGGAAAACAGGCTGTAATTTTCTTTCAGACTTTGATATCAGAGTAACATTAGTCCCATAGAATGAGTTATGAAGTATTCACTCCTCTTAAATTCTTTGGAAGCGTTTTAGAAGAATTAGCATTTATTTAAATGTTTGGTAGAATTCATGGTTAAGCCATCTGGCCCTGGACTTTCCTTTGATGGAAGATTTTGATTATTGATTTGATATTTGTACTTGTTATAGGTTTATTGATGTTTTCTACTTCTTCTTGAGTCATTTTGTGTAATTGATGTGGTTTCTAGGAATTTTTCCATTTCTTCTAAATTATCTAATTTGTTGCAATAAAATTGTTCATGATATTCTCTTCTAAGCATCTTCATTTCTGTAAGCTCATTAGTTTTATCAACATTTGCCTTTCTGATTTTGCTTATTTGGATATTTTCTCTTTTTCCTTTGACAGTTTAGCTAAAGTATTGCCAATTTTATGGAATTTTTCAAAGAACTACCATTTTATTTTTTTATTCTCTCAATTGATTTCCTATTTTCCATTTCATTTATTTCTTCTCTAATTATAATTATTTCCTGTATCCTGCTACCTTTGGGTTACTTTACTCTTGTTTTTCTAGCTTCTCAAGAGGTAAAGATAAGTAATTACAGATCTTCCTTTTTGTTAAATATAGGCCCACATAGCCATAAACTTCCCTCTGAGTACTGCCTTTGCTACATACCATGTTTTTTGTTATTTAGTGTCTTTGTTTTCATATGCCTCTAAGTATTTTCTAATTTATCTTTTCTTTTATTTGCTATTTGCATGAAGTTTTTTGCCATTCTTTCATGGGTCTTTCATGGATCCATCTAAAATGGCTCTCTTGTAAACAGCATATAGTTGGATCTTGTTTTTTTAATCAATTCTGACAATCTCTGGCTTTTGAGTAGAAACTTTACTCAATGTAAGTTAAGGGAAATTAGTGATAAGGGAAAAGTTTCATCTGCCATTTTTCTAATTGTTTTTGTGGCTGAAAGGGGCAGTGTGTGGATGTAAATGTCAATCAAAAGGAAGCTAGAGCATAATCTAGGGAATGTAAAACATAGTGATTTCAGTGGTGGTTGAAGATTGTGGTTAATACTATAAATATAGTTAGTTCCTAGTTTGTAACAAATGTTTCACAACAATGCAAAATGTTGGTGGTGGAGTGATGCATGGGATACTGTTCGATGATATGCATGTTTGTTTTGTAAGTTCACAACTTATACCATACACTTGCATTTTATATATGTGCATGTATGTATGACATACTTCAATAAAATTTTATGAAAACAAAAAAGAGATTATACAACTCAATGATGAAAAGACAAGCAACCCAATTAAAAAATGGGCAAAAGACTTTAATAGACATTTTTCTTAAGAGGAAATACAAATGGCCAAAAAAACACATGAAAAAATGTTCAACATCAATAGCTATTACAGAAATACAGATCAAAACTACAATGAGATAACATTTCACACCGTATATACTGGCCATTATTTAAAAATACTGAAACTACAAGCACTGGAGAAGATATGGAGAAATAGGAACACTCCATCTGTGTTGGTGGGAATGTAGAATGGTTCAGTCTCTCTGGAAGACAATTTAGCAGAACCTCAAGAGGCTGAAAATAGAACTGCTCTATGATCCAGCAATCATGTTACTAGGAATATAGTCAGAAGAACTGAAATTAATGACACTGACTGACATTTGCACACTGAAGCGCATAGCAGTATTATTCACAATTGCTATAATATAGAAACAGCCCATGTGTCCAAAAACCAATGTATTAACAAAATGTCGTATATACATACAATGGAATACAATTCATCTTTAAGAAGAAATGAAATCTGGATTCATATGACAATATGGATCAGCCTTAGTGGACATTATGTTCAGTGAAATAACCAATCACAAAAGGACAAACATTGCAGGGTCTCACTAATATGAACCAAAAATGATGAGTAAATCCATGGAAATAAATTCTAGACTATGGATTACTAGGAGAGAAAATGTGTGTTGAGAATTGGAGTTGATGCTAGAGAACATCCTAAGAATGTATATCATAGTGATTTCAGTAGTGGTTGAAGACTGTGGTTAATAGTATAAATATAATAATATTCTCCTTTTACAAAGTCTTAAGAATATGGTGATACATGGGATAATTACCACTAATGTAACTTTGGATGATAGTAATATTGTAATAATTTTGGAACAACAGCAAAGAAGATATTATATCAATTTTAAGTGACAACAATAGGAAGGTATAAGGGGATACGGGATTTTTCCTTTTGAAGCTATGAAAATGTTATTAGATTGACTGAAGTGATGATAGCACAACTCTGTGAAGAAATTGAGAGTGCCAGCGTGTACACTTTGAATGGATTGTTCAAAACATGGGACTGTATAACTGTGAATCCAGTGATGGGAGATGGATATGGTTAACACAACAAATATGGGAAAGTTCTCTCATGAACTATACACATACTTAATACTAATACAGGGTTAATAATTGGGTGGGTTTGGGGAAAAATACACCAAATTAAAGATATGGTCTGTACATAGTAGTAGTATTTTGACAAAGCTCTTTCATAGTTTATAAGAAATGTTTCACAACAATGCAAGGTGTAGTTTGTTGGTTGAGGTATGGGATACATGTATGATGATATGCATATTTGTTTTGTGAGTTTACAATTTTTACTAGATACTTATTGTTTACGTATATTCATGTATGAACTATATATGTCATTAGAAATTTTTAAATAAAAATATTAATATGAAAATACCAGTAGTGTTTCTATATACTGCTAATCACAACTCTGAGGAGGAAATCAGAAAAAAATCCAATTACCATACCAACAAAAAGAATCAAATATTTAGGAATAAACTTAACCAAGGACATAAAGAATCCATATGCAGAAAAATACAAAATATTGCTAAAAGAAACCAAAGAAAACTTAATAAATGCAAAGACATTCTCCATTCATGGATTGAAAGACAAAATATAGTTAAGATATTAATTCTACCAAAACTTATTTACAAATTCAACACAACCTCAATAAAAGTCCAGCACCCTTTTTTTAAAGAAATGAAAAAAACACTTATCAAGTTTTTTGAAGGGTAAGGGCCCTGAATTGCCAAAAATCTGATTAAAAAGAATGAAATTGAAGGTCTTTCCCTTCATGATTTTAAAGCCAATTACTTAGTGGCGAAAAAAGCATTTACTGGCAGAAAGATAGGTATATTGACCAACGGGAAGTGAACTGAGAATTCATAAATAGACTCACACATCTATGGTCAAGTGATTTTCTTTTATATAACAGTGTGTTTTATTTTAAAACAAATCTATAAAAGTAGAAATCATGTACAAAACTACAGATTACTCTGACACCTTAGCAAAATAGCTTATGGCTGTACTTAAGTTTGAAAGTACTATATATTTGAGGGCATCCAGAAGCCACAGGCCAACTGGATCCTATCACCAACCCTTGTCACTAATCTGTAAACATTAATTTCAAGTAGTATTTAGCAATTTTTACCTACTAATAAATTGAAACATAATCATTTCCTGTATAACACTACTTCAAAATGTTTTTCCTTAGGTCTGAGCAGGCAAGGGCACTTCATACTATTGTTTTTAACATTTGAAAAACATGAATAAAATAAAAAGACCAGCTAATGTAATAGAAATGATGTTTTGGTTTTACGGTTTCATTTGGACACATTGGGACGTCATCAATTTAAAGAATAAACTTGTTTTTAAAGCATAATGTAATCTTTTTGCTGCTATGTACCAGTTGTTTAAAAGGCACTGATGCTATAAAAAAGTTCAACACCTGAGTCTCAACTTTTATATTGGTGGTAGTAGTGCTTACTGCTTTGAAACTACATGGACCATACACCTGCTGCTCTTGTCTTTTTCTGACTGAAAGGGAACTGCAGTTCCTCCTAGGGAACTTTAAAGTCCAGTAACCTTATGAAATGGGTAGTTTCAAACAATTGCTGTGGGAGATCAATGAAAAGAGGCAATTTAAAATACTTGATTCCAGAGTAATATAAAAATAACCTCAAGAACCTCAGTGATAAAGGAAAGCTTCAGTTCAGCATTCTGGCCAACATTTCAAGAATAGGGACTGATTGGTTAATCTCACCTTTCTAAAACAAAGCAAGCCATTTTAAAAGCTAAAGTTAAATCCATGTTAACATAATTTGATCATAAAATTAGAAAACCACAGTTATATTTCCTCAATTCATTTAGAATCCTAGGAATGTAGTAACTTATGCAAATTAAAGGATACTTCAAATAAACCTGCCATTTTAGAAAATGCCCTCTTGAGTCTTCAAATTCTATACCAATTTGATATGTTTGGGGAGTTTTGTTTGTCTGTTGTAAAAGTTTTAAGGTGAATTACACAGGGATATTTGTTTCCATGGACCTAATTTCAAATGTAAAGTCAAACTTGAAATGCTCATTTTCCTTTTTCTTTCCCCAGAAGAATTGCCTCAAATATAACTATGTTACATGTTTCTTTTCCATTCAGCTCACAATACAAATATCCTATTGTTCTTCCAATCTATGTCTTATAAAACAATACTAAAAAATTAAATAGTAAAACATTGACTTACTATTTAACCTTGACTGAAAGCTTTATCAGTCAAGATTCTTAACTTGGTTCTAAATAGACTTAGTAAGAAGGACACTTGGAAGAGGTGTAGTTCAAATGTTGCTCTTTAAAGGATCCTTGAATTTACAGGCTCACTTTCCTAAAATTCCAAAAAAGGCCTTTTTAAGGAAATGCTGTGTCAAACCTTTTATAATCATTCCAAAAAACAAGCAACACTTCATATTTTTCTTTCTCAAATGGTCCTCTAATGCCCATACACTTGCAGCATATCTTGAGACAGCAACCGTCCAATCATATCTGGGTGCAGATTTTTACCTGTGAGGTCTAAGGTCTGCCATAGAGACTCATCAAATGCTAGGCTATATCATTTCTTACACACACTGGACACTTTTAGGAGTTCCGGGAAGCATACATAGGAAAAGATTCCCAAGAGAAGCTCATCTGGAAGGGCGTCCCATGAAACACCAGGAAAACTTTCTCGATTTAGCTTTGGCCTGGGGACAAACACAAAATCTTTGTCATTTTCTTTGCTCTTCTGCCGTTTTCGTGGGGGGCTCTGTGAGTGATCTAAGTTCGAGAGCAGTTCCTGTGGGATGTTCTCACTGTCCACCTCCTCCTTCTCTAGGGTGGAGACCCCCATGCCTAAGAGCAGGTCGGATGTCTTGCTAGAATCCCATCCCCACGTGAAGCTGGTGGAAACGTTGCTACTTTGATCCGGAATCTCCTGGAGGTGTTTCCTGTGCAAGGCATCTAAAGATTCCGAAGTTTTAAATGTGTGCATTAATTGCAGAGCTACGTAAAAAGACTCTTACATCTATGGTCAAGTGATTTTTGACAAGGCTCTCAACTCTCCCAGCTGAGTCAGAACTGTCTATTCAACAAATGGTGCTGGGAAAACTGGACATACACATCCAAAAGAAAGAAAGCGGACCCCATCACACACCTGATACAAAAATTAACTCAAAATGGATCAAGGACCTACATATAAAAGCTACAACCATCAACCTCCTAAAAGAAAATGTAGGGAAATATCTTCAAGATCTTGTGGTAGGTGGACACTCAACAAACTTCTGAAAAGGACAAACCCAAATATACCCAGACTGTGCCATGTTATATTCAAACTGTTAAATGCCAAAGATAAAGACAGAATTCTGAAAGCTACAATAGAGAAACAACAGGTCACATACAAGGAAACCACTAAAAAGTTTCTCATCCAAAACCATGGAAGCAAGAAGGTTGTGGAATGTCCTATTTAAAGAGCTGGAAAAAAAACCTGGAAACCATTCAGCAATAAAAACGAATGAAGTCCTGAAACATGCAGTAACATGGATGAACCTTGAGGACAGTATATTGAGTGAAATAAGCCAGACACAAAAGGACAAATATTGTATGATGTCTCTGATTTTAAACAATTAGAATAAGCAAACTCATAGAGTCAGAATCAAGAATACAGGTAACCAGAGTATGGAGTAGGGATCAGAAATGGGAAGTTAAGGCTTAAAATGTGCAGAATTCCTATTTGGAATGATGGAAATGCTTTGGAGATGGATGGTGGTGTTGGCAGCACAACATTGTGAACACAATCAAGAGCACTGAAATATTTATCTGAACATGATTAAAAAGGGGAAATGCTAGATTGTATGTATGGTAACAGAATAAAATTTTTTAAGAAATCCATGGGAATACACTACACAGTGAACCCTAAGTTAAATCATAGATTTTAATTAATAGGACTATTATGAAAATATTCTATCAGAAATTGTAACAAATATTCTACACCAATGCAAGGTGTTGGAGGTGGGGTGATATATGGGAATCCCAGAGTTTATGCATAATTGTTCTGTAAACCACAGCTTCTCTAATAAAGAAATAATCAAACAAAACAAAACAGAAAACAAGACTGTGCCATACAAAAAGTATACCCTAATGTCAACTGTGGGCTATAATTAATAGTACATCTATAACAATATTATTTCATCAATTGTAACAAAAGTACCACACTAAGGTCAACTATTGATAATAGGTGGTATATGGGAAATCTGTATTTGCTGCATGACTTTATTGTAACATAACCCTACAAATTGTGTAACAAAAGAGAAGTTATATTTTAAAACAAATAGAAATATCTTCCAGGAAGATGGCATCAGATTAGGTCAGGCAGGGAAAACCTGTCTTACAAAACAAGGAAGAAAGAGCAGAAGTTGTCTGAGGGAACTATTTCTGGGATCTGCAGACCAGGAAAGTGCAAAATAGGACAAATAGTATATGGTCTTACAGATATAAACTAAATATGATGAGTAACCTGATGGAGTTAAACTTTAGAGTATAGGATAATAAGAGACAGAATGTGAATTGAGTAGGGGGAGGTGATGCTCAATGTTTATAGAATGTTTAATAAGGTGGGTTGTAAATTTGTAAAAATGGATAGAGTTGATGGTATATCATAGTATAGCACCACCAATTTATAAATGTGAAAGTGGCTGAAAGGGTGAGTCTAGGGAGTTTAATGTCAGTTGAAAGAAAGCTAGAGTATAAACATAGGGAATATATAACATAGTGATTTTGGTGGTAGATGAGGATTGTGGTTAATAATTAAAATATAGAAATGTTCTTCTATTACATGGAGTTAAAATATGATGATGCATGTGAAAAGACAACTAATGTAATTTATAGACTATAGTTAAAAGTAAGATTATAATATTTTGTAACAAAGTCAAAGGAGGAACTATAGCAATTCTCAAGGTCAAAAAATAAAAAGAATATGGGATTTAGCTTAAGGATTTTTGAATATGATCAAACAGAAGACCCTGGTCATGTCATTTAACTAATCTGAGCTCATTTATTCATCTTTCAAAATACTGAAAAAACAGTTAATTTTAGTTTTAGGATTAAATAATATAAATGTGCCTGGATGGGATTTTTTAATGTTGTGTTTCCATGATTTGTTAAGCTGCCTTTTGACATTGAAGTAAAGATTATAAAAAAAGAAATAGAAAATATTGTCAGATTTTTAACAATACAGGAAACAACTCAAGGGGAATGATGTAGCTCAGTGGCTGAGCACCTACTTCCCATGTAAGAGGTCCTTGGTTCAATCTCTGGTACCTCCTAAACATAAAGAAAATTTTTAAAAAAAGAAAACAATGTAAGTATGCATCAACAGATATATCAATAAACAAAATATAGTATGTGCATACAAAGAAGTATTATGGAGCCATAGAAATGAATAAAGTTCTGATTTATGCTACAATACTGATGAGCCTTGAAATCATTATGCTAGACACAAACATACAAATAATGTATGATTCCACTTACATCAAATATTTAGAATAAGCAAATTCATAGACACAGAAAATATATTAGAGTTTATATGGGACCAAGGGGAGAGATGACTAGGGTGATGGTGGCACAACATTGCAAATATAATTAATGACACTGAATTGTACATACAAATGGTTAAATGTTAACAATATTCTTTTAGAAAAAGGAATTAGGGTAGACATTATGGACATACAAGTTGTATTACTCAGGCATCTCTAGGGAATTGAACCAACAGGAAAGTTGTGTAACTCTTATGAAGTCTTTATAAGAATTGTCTAACCTGACTGTGGCATTGCCCTTGTCCAAATTCCATAGGGCAGGCTGCAAGCTGGGAGATCTGATGAAGGTTTCAAATGAATTCTCCAGGAGAAGCTGGCTGGCTGAGGTAGAGATGGAAATTCTCTCTTCTGACTGCTGAAATCATCACTTCTTTTGTAGCTTTCGATTCTCTCATACTTGAAGGCAATCTCCTTAGTTGGCTGTGGGTGTTATCAGCCATAGAGGCAAATCAACTTACTAAAGATTTAAGTCCATGAAATGTCCCCATATTAACAATCAGACCAGTGCTTAGTGAACCAAAAACCTGAACACCATCACCTGGCGAACTTGACACATGAACCTAACAATTACACAAGGCCTCAAAAATTGTTACTTCCAATGTATTCTTTTGCAGCAGCTAAAGAAGACAGCTCTACCAAAACAAGCAAGTGAATTAAGAAACAGATATCTTAGGATTACAGCTGCCATATATCACAGTTAACTCTCCCCACTAGTCTCTCAGAGCCCTATTCCTTATTTAGTCTCCTTTCCCTAATTGCCTGTACTCCTCAATGCTTCATCCTTCATACAATCATCTACTATACCTCCTACATTTCCTGTTCTGAGTTCCATGCACTTATATATTTGTCTATTAAACATCAATCAAATCATCAAATCCCCAATGATATGAAAAGCAAAATAATTGCTTACACTACAGGCAGAAATTTACCTAAGATACAGTGAATCAGGTGACACATTCCAGGCCCCAAGGTTGAAAAAATTTGTGTTGCTGATAGGTGGACATGACTCAAAGAGGCAGCCAGATAGGGAAAAGGTAGTGACTCACTCTCAGGCTGACATTTTCCTCCGATTGATCCCAATAATATGGTGAAATAGAGGGCACCAGCCCTTTCCTCTCCTGTCCTACTATGTCCTCCACTTGTGAATTTTCCCCTTCCTTAAAACTGCATTGATATTATATTACTCTTAATACACTGAAAAATATTCAGTGGAAGAGAGAGTGGTATTTCCTCCTCCTAAACACATAAAAGAAAACACTGTTCTAAATTAGTAATAGCAATTTCCATGACTGGTGACTCTTAGGAGGAATGTTGGTTTTGATATTAATGGTTAATTCATGATTCCCTACTGAAACTATGTAAAAGATAATGTTGAATGCTCAGGGATTTGAATTTCAATTTGCCACCTTTTTTATGGTAGTCAAAATGACTAAATATTTATAGCACTTTGTATGTTAAAATCTTCACATAGAGAGCTCATGTAACCCCTACAGTGTCCACTTTTTATTAATAAAAAACTTGGGTAAGAAACATGTTTTACATCAGTACATCACTGGATCTCAAACTTGTGCATGAGAAATACCAAGATGGTTTGTTAAAACATAGATTGCTTAGCATCACCCCCAGAGTCTCTGGTTCAGTAAGTTTGAACTGGGGACCAAGAAATCACATTTCTAACAAGTTCTAGGAGATGTTGATGCTGCTGGTATAAGGACAACACTTGGAGAACCACTGCCTTACCTTTTTATCCCAGTATATTCTTCATAATATCTTTTGCTGA
>JAQZBX010045438.1:0-21048 GCA_029593785.1 Cabassous unicinctus | reverse complement strand
TTCTCAGGACTCACCTGGGTTCTGAGTCTTGGGGGGACGACCACAGAGGTCACGAGCTTGTCCTCACGGCTCCTCATGGCACCAGCTGTCCATGTGACTTCTCGCTGCTGGGCCTGACGGGGTTTCCCTGGAGAGAGGCTCTGGCTGCCCTCCTTTCCGTGCTGCCTTCTTTGGAGGAAGGCGCGGGGAGCTGCCCCCACGTGAGGAGCGGGGGCTCTGCTACACCTCCTTTAGAGTGGACAATCTACATAGTTATTTGGAATTCTTCATAGGAGATATGTCTTATCTCATTCATGTATTCAACCATTTATTTACATCAGTATGGACTCAATAATGTATATTTCATACTTTGGGTTATCATCTGATACAAGTTACTTTATTTTGTTGCTCAGATGGTTCCAGCTTTCTTCATTTGCCCTGTGTCCTCTGACAAGCCTCTGTGGGTGAGAGGGTGGGTGGCTGGGTGAGTGGGTGCGTGGATTTAGCATGTCCTTACTTTCTGGCACTCTAAGATGCTCCAGACACACCCTGTGTATTTCCTGCCCCAGTCCTAGAAACAGTCCTTTCTCCAAGGAGCCCTGGTTTCCTTTATTGGAGAATGGTGTCAGAAACCGAGGTCTGGGTGCCGGGGGCTCACTGCTACTGGCATGCTGCTGCTTCTAGCCTCCTCTGCAGACAAAGCAAGGAGATACATACATGGACAAAACATTTTTTTGCTGAGCTCTTTCCTGTCATTTTGTCCTATTGCTCCCCTTTTTGTGACTGTGTTTTTAATTTTTAAATTTTTATTTAAAAGAAGATTTAGATTACATAAATGTCACATCAAAAATATGGGGGATTCCCATATACCGCACCGTTCCCCCTCCCACATTTTCCCCATTAACATCTTTCATTAGTGTGGTACTTTTGTTACAATTGATGAACACATATTGAAGCATAGCTACTAACCATGGACTATAGTTTACATTATGGTTCATACTTTGCCCCACACAATTTTACAGGTTTTGACAAAATGTATAATGGCCTGTATCCATCATTGCAATGTCATGCAGGACAATTCCAATGTCCCCAAAATGCCCCACGTTACACCTATTCTTCCCTCTCCCTCCCCTCAGGACGTCTGGTGGCCACTGCCTTTATATCAATGACACAAGTCCTTCCATTGCTAGAATAATAGTAAGTCTATAATAGAATAATAACAAGTCTACTTGAGTCCATTGTTCACTCCCAATCTCGAGGATTTGGGGATGGTGATGGCCACTCTGTTTCTGATTGAGAGGGGGCTTAGATCCCATGCGGGCAGATGGATGGAGCTGTCTTGCTTGCAGTTGTAGATAGTTTTTTTTTGGATGGGTGTTGTCCATCATCATCTCCTTCTTGGTTGTCCTGGGTGAGTCCAATGAGCTGGAGAGTAGCAGGGTTCAACCGGCATGTGAACAGACCAAAGATTTAAGTCTCTGGGACATATAATTGACAAGTATAGTGCTAATTACAGGTTCAAATAAAAGAGGCAGAAGAGCCATGTGTAGGGCAATTATAAATGAGCCAGACTCTTGATATATTGGGGAGCATACATTCCAAAGTAAGGCCCACTGACAGGGTGCTGAATTCCTGAGATTTCCCTGGTTAGTAGTATTTTTTTTAAAAAATTGAACTACAAAACACATACAAAAAAGTGAACAAAGTACAGGCATATGTGGTTTTACTGCACTCCATTTTTATTGTACTTCGCAGATACTGAGTTCTTAACAAATTGAAAGTTTGTGGCAACCGTGCATCGAGCAAGTCTTTGGGCCTCAATTTTCTAACAGCATGTGCTCACTGCCTGTCTGTGCCATGTCATAACTAAGGCGTGTACATCGCATGTGTTCGCAGAACGCTGTTGTACAGCTAATATACTATAGGGTAAACACGACTTTTGTATGCACTGCGAAACATTCATGTGACTTACCTTATTGTGACATTTGCTTTATTGAGGTGATCTGAAACCAAACCCACCCTTATTTCTGGGGTGTGCCTGTGCAAATTGCAAAGCTCAATGAAAAATTCTATGTGTGGATCTGTGTGAAAAAATGAGCATGTTCCCAGCACCAGCAGCTTCCCTTGGCGCTTTCCATTCACAACTGTCTCTCCCCAGAGGTGAGCATCATCTTGGCCTCTAACACTATGCTGAATTTCTCCTGATTTTGAAGTTATATTAAAGTAATGATACATTACTGTGTCCATCTTCTTTTATTCAATATGATGTTTGTGAGATCTGTCCATGTTATTCCATCTTGTACTGAATACAGTTCAACCACTTGACTGCTGATGGGCAGGTGAGCCATTCCAGTGTCAGTACCTCACAAGAGCTGCTGCTGGGAACAGCACCTGTGCATCCAGGGGCAGGCGTGCACGCCTGGGGACACCACCTGTGCGTACAGTGGCAGGCATGCATGCCCTTCTCCTGCATATACCTGGGAACAGAGTAGGGTTTAAGCAGACACTACCATACAGTTTTCCAAAATGCTTCCATCAATTGCCACTTCTACCAGCAGAGTACGAGAATCTCCACTGGTTCTCAACTTTGTCTACATTTGGTACTCTAACTTTTTAAAATCCCAGCCACTCACTGTGGTTTTAATTTGTATTTCCCTAATTGCAAAGGAGGCTATGTATATTTTTGTGATTTTTTTGCCATTTGAAAACCTCATTTTCAGTACATATTTCTTATTTTCAATAAATAAAATACAAATATCTTTTCCAAGCCTATGGGTTTGCCTTTTTACTTTTGATATCTTTTGATGAACAGAAATTGGTAATTTTAATAAATTCCAGTTTATTAATCTTTTCCTTCGTGTTATTTTTTTGTAGCCTATTTAAGAAATCTTTGCATACATGAAGGTTATGAAGATGTTCTCCTGTGTTTTTCTTCAGAGGCTTCGTTGTTCTGTCTTTCAGCCTTTGGTAAAGTACCTGAAGAGTAAGCACTGTTCAAGGACAAGACCACCCTTTTCCCACCACCAGGCAGCATCACCTTTGTCATAAATCAAGTGTTCTCCGTAAGACTGCAGCTTCCAAACCACGCACATGGTACTTCACCTTTTATTTAAATTGTCTACCATTTCTCTGAAGGACACTTTGTAATTTTCTAGGGAGAAGTCTTGCATATCCTTTGTTAGATTTTCCTACAAATTTTTCAAATGGTATTATAAATAGTAACTTCTTAAACACTTCATTTTCTAAAAGTTTGCTGCTGGTCTAGAGAAGGATAATAGATTTTTCTCTATCAGACCTTGTATCTGTGACCCCGCTAAAGTAACTTATTAATTCTAATAATTCATCTATAGGATTCTTTTGGATTTTCCATGTAAACCACCACATCATTTGTGAATAATGGCAGTTCTATTTCTTCCTTTCCAATCTTAATTCTTTTTTACTTTTTATAGTCTTATTGTACTAGCTAGGATCTCTCATCAATGTTGAGTAAAAGTGGTGAGAGCAGACCATTCTTTGTGGACTTCCTCCTGACCAGAGGAAAAGCCTTCAACATTTCATCGTAAGTACACTGGATTTGCCATTTGTTTCAATGTGTCTTGTTTTCTTTTTCTCTCCTTGCGTACCTTCTTTTAGACCAGTAGGTATTTCTCGTTATTCTACAGCCCCCTTCCTGCATATTAACTAAATAGATACTTTTACTACTCTTTTTAGTGGCTGCCCAAATGCTGACACCACAAATCCTTGACTTTTCAAAGTCTACTATAACTTGGCACTTTTTATCATTTTTCTAAGGACCTTAGAGCAATTTACCAACATCATTTATATGCTATGGTTGCCATGTATCTTAATACTCTATTTTAAATGCCACGAGACATGACTTTTATGGCTTAATACAGCCAATATCCATCTCCCTTTGTTGATCTATTTGTTCAAATCTTTTGCCCATTTTTAAATTGGGCCATTGTTTTCTTATTTAGTTTTGAGAATTCTTTACATATTCCAGTTACCAGTCATTTATAAGATATTTTGCAAATATTTTCTACAAGTCCATGGCTTGGCTTCATCTTCTTACCAGTTTCCAAGAACATAGATTTTACTCTGATGAAGTCGAGTTTATCAATTTTTTCTTTTATAATTTGTGCTTTTTGTGTCCTCAGAAATCATCGCCTAACTAACCCAAAGCTACAAGGTTTTCTACCTATGTTTTCTTCTAGAAATGTTATAGTTGTACGCTTTACACTTAGGCATATGACCTATTTTGAGTTGAATTTTGTCTATGTCGGGAGATCCTGGTCAAGGCTCTTTTTTAGCATAGTTCTTGGCACCATTTATTTAAAGGATCATCCTTTCTCCGTTGAATTTCCTTGGGATCTTCTTCAAAAATCAATTGCTATCTTGGTAATATTGAGTGTTCCAATCCATGAATATGATATTCCTCTCACTACAGTTAGAACATCTTTGGTTTTTCTTCACTATTTTATAGTTTTCAGCATAAAAAATCGTATACATATTTAGCTAGCTGTATCCCTAAGTATTTCATGGCTTTTTGGTGTTTTGCAAATGGTACATTTTAAACTTTCAACTTCTAATTGATCATTGCTATTACCTAAAAACACAAGCGATTTTTGTATATGCGCACCATAATGTACAATCTTGGTAAATCCACTTACTAGACCTAGTATTTCTCTGGTAGATTATTTGGGATTTCCTAAGGAGGCAATCACATCATCTCTGAAAAAAAGTATAGCTTTATTTCTTCCTTTCCAATATGTATACCTTTTATTTCTATTTCTTGCCTTATTGCTCCAGCCAGGAAGTCTAGTACAATATTGAATAGGTATGATGAGAGTGGACATATTTGCCTTGATCCAAATATTAGAAGGAACTTATCCAGTTTTCTACCATTATCATGTTAACTGTAGGATTTTTAATACATGCCCCTTATTAGGTTGAAGAAGTTCCACTTTATTCCTGGTTTACCAAAAAATATATATTTTTAATCAGGAATTTTTTTTCTCTGTATCTATTTAAATGATTGTATGCAATTTCCCCTCTAATATGTTGATAAGGTAAATTACACTGATTGATTTACAACTGTTGAATGAACCTTGCATTTGTGAGATAAGCCCCACTCGGTCTTTTTTTTTTAAACAATTTATTGAAATATATCATTCATACATGAACATACATACACAATATGTGTTCAGTAAACATTGTGAACTTACAAAACAAACATGCATAACATCATTCAGGGCTCCCATACATCACTCCACCACAAATACTTTACATTGTTGTGAAACATTTGTTAACAAATTATGATAGAGCATCGTCAAAGTATTACTACTAACTATAGTCCGTATCTTCCTCCCCTATACCTTTTTTAAAAGGATTTATTTATTTATTTACCTTTACCATTTTTACCCCCCACCCCCCGTTTTTGCTGTTTTTGTGTCCATTCGCTGGGCAACTCTCTGTGTCCGTTTCCTGCCCTCTCTTCTCATCCTACTCCTCCGGTCCTCACTGGGATTGATTCGATCCTCGGAACCTCCGATGTGGGAGAGAGGTGTCCCACCGCCTGTGCCACCTTAGTTCCTGGTTTTTTGGTGCATCTCATCTTGGCTCTCCCTTGTGTCACTCTCCTGTTACTCCCTTGTGTCACTCTCCTGTTATGTCATCATCTTGCTGTGTGGCGTGTGGGGCCCGGAGGCGCACCTGCGCATGGGGCCTGGTGGCGCACGGGGCCTGACAGCTCACCCACACACAGGTCTTGGGGGCTCACGTGCTCATGGGGCCTGGCCGCATACCCGCGCACGGGGCCTGGTAGCCTGCGCACCTTCTATATATATATATTTTTTAATTTTTACCGGGAGGTCCCGGGGATCGAACCCAGGTCCCTCCATATGGGAGACAGACGCCCAACCACCCGAGTCATGTCCGTCCCTCTGCTGTATCTTAAGGTTGACCAAAGATACCCAGAGTTACAGTCCTTTCCCATACAGGATGGTCATATAATAAATCAGGCTTAGTTTATCACCAGCATTCTAAAAACCAGACTTAGGGAGAAAAACCAGGTCTCGGGGCACATGCATGGTTTCTAATATAGCGAATGTTTAGACTACCCTGATTATCACAAAATCAGGACAGCGAGAATATTTGCATCCCACTTGGTCTTGATGCATTACCCTTTTTATATATTGCTGGATTTGATATGCTAATATTTTATAATAGATTTTTGCATCTATGTTCGTAAATGACACCCATCTGTAGTTTCTTATAATAACTTCGATTTTGATATCAGTGCAACACTCACCTTATAAAATGAGGTGAGAAGTGTTCCTTCCTCTTTTCTTGTCTGGAAGACTTTGTATAAAATTGGTATTGTTTATTCACTAAATATGTGGTACAACTGAGTATGAAGTTTTCTCTGTGGGAAGGTTTTTAATTAGAAGTCAAATTTCTTTAATAGATAAAGGACCTGAGGTACCTTTAGGCTATTCCAGAGACTCCTAGAAACATGGCCTGGGGAAAGATCTGAAACATATAACCTTATTCTCTTTTGACCAGTGAACAAATTCATTGGTTTATTTGGCACGATGGTGAGCACTGATTTAAGATTGGTAAACTGTATCATGTTAAGAAAGTAACTTTCTATTTTTCGGCTTACTATTAAGGGTTTGCATGCGTGAATGCACTTTATCTTTTGATCGGGTATTTTAACTTGAATGCTTTTCTTTAAAGTCTCTATTGGAAATGAGATTATTATAGGACTTTTAAACTATAGATAAAAAGCCATTTAATATTTTCTAGTATTGAATTATTCTTGTGTTCCAAGGACAAATACAACTTGGTTTTGATGTATTATTCTTTTCATATATTTTTATGTTATATTTTATTTTTATGTTATATATTTCATATATTTTTCATATATTTTCATATATTTTTATGTTACATATACATATAAATTTTATATATAAATCAAGTTTGATTTGTTGCCATTATTTATTAAGGATTTCTGCATCTCCATTCATAAGATTTGTCTGTAAATTTCTTTATGTGTATGTGTGTTTATGTTATCTTGGTAAGATTTTAGAATTTTGGATAAGTTTGTTTCATAAAATGAATTAGAAGGCTTTGGAAATTTCCTCTTGCTTCAGAAAAGGTTTTAGAGTGTGGAATTTATTTGTAGTTAAAAAAAACTAATAAAACCACCTGGTCCAAAGCTGTTTTTGATGACTTTTTGAATTTCTTCTCTGGTCTATTCAGGTTTTATAGATTTCTTTATATTCAGTTTTGCTAATTTATATATTCTAGAACACCTTTTGTTGTTGTTGAGGCTTTCAAGAATATTAGCATTGAGGTTGTGTTTAATATTCTCTGATAAAACATTAAGCCTATTTGTTTATTGTACGCTTTCACATGCATAACTTAATATGTATTAACTTGGTTTGCATTCACTGATTTGCAATACTTACTTTTTGCCAATATTTTTTCCATTTTATTCACCTGTCAAAGAATCAGCTTTTGAATGCATTGCTTTCTTAATCATTTCTTTTTATGCTTTCCTTTAACTTCCTTTCTCCACATGCTTTATGTTTTCATCTTATACTCTTTTCTTCTTCCTAAGTGACACAGCCAAGAGTTTCAGTTGCAGCACATTCTCCTGGCACCTTGGCTGACCTGGGAGTGAACCGCTCTGTCTTGCTGTCACCGTGGAATTCTGAACGAGAGAGGGGTGCAGTCTGCAGGGCACACCGTGTGATCTGCACAAAGACCCCTTTGAATCTTGGCCCTCTCTTTATCATGGTTTCTCTTAGGCAATCACTCTCTGAATTTGGTCATATTGTATACTACGTGTTGTCATTTCTATTACGAAATATATAAAAAGAAAGCTACTGGGGGCAGGTGAGAATTTTCAGGACTTCGGCTGACTCGGAATGTGTCCGCGGAGCAGGCAACACGTGGCTGCTTACGTCCCACTGAGGAGAAAGAGTGGACAAGCAGAGCGAGCCTCCTCCACTTCCTCTGGCCACGCCAGGTGAGGGTGCAGGCGGCATCACCACCTGGGAACTCAGAGAAGCTTCCCTTGCACTTAGCCGTGTGCTGTGTAATAGGACAGTGCTTACTGAACTACTGCCTGCAGTATTCTCCTATGAAATGTAAAAAGATAACCCAGAATTTAAATTAAATTTAATTAAAAATAATTAAAATGTGCATGTAAAAATTATATTTAAGTGGGAGCCTGAGCTAAATCATGTCAATAGGCCACTTAGTAACACACTTAAGTGACCTTGGTCATAGGCAATTTACACACACACACACACACATTTTCATACTAAGTGTTCTGCATGGGGCAGCCAGTATATCCGAAAATCATATAACATGAGAAGAAATATAATGTGGTGCAAGATTTTATTATTAATTTTTCACTATAATTCCATTATCAAATATTTTCAATAATTTCTGTGCTGCTCTTCTTGAAAAGCTTGGAAGAAGTTTCCTACATTCCATTAGCCATTACATACTTGAAGTTCCTAACTGTGCTCAAAAGATACATTTATACAATGTACTTTATAAATCATCATTTAATCATTGGTATTTCATCATTTTTTATTATGGTTATTGCAATAATTATTATAATGTAATAGAATTATTAATATAAAATGCAATTTGATCATCTGGAAAAACTGCCAATCAATATTCAAAGACAGGGTGTATAGTACTTATTGTCTATTAGCCTTGAAGGTTGCAGAAGTGAAGGCTTCATGCCACTGACAATGGTTTGCTCCTTACAAAGCTATTGACAAAACACCACAACTAGTCTTGCTTCAATAGGCACACACAATAAAATGAATAAAAAAATACAGCATGTTGCATATATTAAAGCTTACTCCTATAAATCAAGAGCAATGCCATTAAGGACATATCATTTCTCTATTTTCAAATCATCAGCTTGTGGTTTGTCATTAATTTTAGCTGTTTCTTGCATGTAAATGCCTGAGTGAGGTCATGCTACATACACCTTGAAAAAATATTTAAATATAGTTTACCTGTGTAAAAGAATGTGACCGTGGAGGTATGGGGGGAAGAGGGGAGAAGAGGTGGAAAAGAATGTAACTAATAAAGAGCTTGTTTACAGGAGTAAGCAGCTATTAAAAATCGTGGCCTATCAATCTTTTTGGACCAAAAGGGCCAGAGGTCTCTACAGGTTTCTGTGCGCGCCATGCCTTGAAATTACTCGAGCTTGACCTCTGCTCTTCAGCTCCACCTGCTTAGGGTTATCCTTTTATGACTGTTCACGACATGAGTTTCGTACTGGCTTTCTCCAACTGCACTAAGTGCACACTTACAACAACTGGACTGCACTGGATTTTAATCGTCAGTGAATCTCCAGGGAGCATTCACTGTTTGCTAAGAAGGAGCCTCTGCTCAGGCTGTAGAGACAAAGTAAAAGGCGGGTGAAACTTTCTGCTCCCGTAGAGGAAATGAAGTATTGGTCACTTATCGTAAGAAATAAGTGGGTCCCACATCGAGAACTCGAAATCAGTCATTCACACCCTGATAGCACCACAACTTTCGACCCGTCACGGTATGGCTAACCCCGCCACAAATGGCACAGCACTGACTCTGCTTAATGCCTACACCTGTGCATGGCCTTTAAGGACTCCATGATTTGCATAACAGAAACTCAGCGGTGCATGCACATAGTAAGGTGAAGGATCCTCTCCATTTTCAGGCAAGGGAAAGTCAAACTGCTTACATTATGAAGCATAGCAACTGTGGTATGAGAGACTCGAGCTAGAAAGCTCTATTTAATAAACTACATTCCTTCTGAAGACTAAGACACAGGAGCCACAAGCGGATAGGGGTCTTCAGAATAAGTGTTGAAGCAGAGCATATAAAACCAGTCAGGTCTCTTAAATGATAATGTTGCTTATTAACCACATCCGTTGTAATAGGTCAAAGCTAAGGTTAAACAGAAAACATCAATTGAACCATTTGCCTAAATAAAGCTCCAGGGTGCAATATTCTAAGCACTTCATTCAATAAAAAATGCTTTCAAAACGGTACTTTGGTGATTGGGAAACAATGCTGTCATCCGTCAACCTACGGGCAGTGAGTTCAATAAGCTAAATAATGAACCGTTTAGATTATTTTCCTTAGGCTTCAGGGATCTGCAAATATTGCATCGATAGAGTTCTTTAAAAATTATGATCAAGTCTATTCTTTCTATTTTCAGATTTAAAATATGTTCTAGGAATTTTTTTAAAGGTTATTTAATGCTCTGCTACTTTTAATCATTGTCCAATTTCCAAAGTAGGATGAAATTTTAAACAAGTAAAAAAAAAAAAAAAAGATTTAACAGTTTCTGTGTTATAATTCCTCTAAGTTCTTAGTAATCTTTGAATCCATGAAAGCTCTCTCTATAATTAATTCCTAACTTAAGATTTAAAAAGTGTTTTGAGTTATATAAAAAATTAACAATAAAGATCATATGTTCTTTGAATAAAACTCATTTATTTTTGGCAGGCAATATAATAAATGTATACTGTTGTATTTTTATAACTTCCAATAAAATTTTCCTTGGAAAACATCCAAGGTCTAAGTTTCCCATGCTTGTGACTGGGAAATAAAATACATATTTCTTTTTCAGTACATCAATAAATGCTTCTTTCTCAATATATGACCTCACAGCATTTTTGAGGATCTCCAGAATGATACGGAAAGCCATGCGTCCAACCCTTTCCTTGTCAGAGCGGCTGCGCAGTCTGGATTTGTCCTCAGCGCTGGCCGTGGGTGCTAAGAAGACGGCAGTGCACACGCTGAGCCCCTCACCTCACCACTTCAGAGCCCCAGGTTCTTATGGCCGTGGCACCATGCCTTTCCCAAGGCTTCCCATAACCACACCCACTCTCCAACAGCCACACCGAGCTTGGCTTCCCGAGGCTTCCACACACTCAGCGGTCAACAAAGTCCGTGGACTAGAACACGGTCATCAAGACAAATCACGAGCCCTGCCCGCTGGTTAGCTAAGAAGTCGGCTACTGGCAGTGAACGTCTGAGGACGCGGGCGCGCGCGCCTCCACCTCTCCTCAAGTTGCTCCCTCTGTACTACGATTCAAGCACATTAAATCACATTCTGGAGCCTCTCAACAATTTCTCACACTGCAACTATCCTACTTTGCCCTGGCTTCCCCTGAAAAAAGGAATGGCAACACGATTCACAAGAAGGAACTGAAGTTCTTCACTGTAATCCTATTGTGTACCAAAAAGGCAAATGCCTTCTACCTGGGTCCTAGCTCCTGCTCGCGTTTCTAAGAAAGGACAGTTAAAGATGTGGTGGTAAGGCCTCATGTTCTTCTCAGATTTGTTTTCAGATATGGAACAACCACACTTCTATTTCCCTCCTTCCAACTTTCATCGATTGCTCCAGTTACCATCTTTACCTTACAGCTTGAGACTCAGCCTGTCAGTTAACACTTACACGCATCTCCAAAATCAGCATGAGAGTGCAGTGACAGTATGAAAGCATGGTCCCCTTCCTCAAAGAACGTGCAGTATGAATGAAAGGGTCTTCCCACTCAGAAGTAGCAGCTGGAGAAACAAGTAAACTAAGTGGTAAGTTACGGAGCATCACCAAAAGCACAAGAGGAGTTCTGAGAATAGAGAAATTGATGAAGATTATAGAAGTTTAAGGTAAAGTAGGCTTGGAGCTACTTCTTTCTCTTCAGCACTTTTAATCCTTTTAGTTGAATTAAAAATTGAGAAAAAATATTCTCACTAATTAGAAAAGTAATTTTTAATTACAAATAAAAATTTTGAAGAATAGTATTTAGAAAAAAGTAAAAATTCTCATTCTCCAATCCACAGGACGTACCCGTCCAAGCCGCACATACCCACAATTTTTTGTTGCTTATGTATCAAGAATAATATTCCCAATAGGGCAGTCGTTGGACAAAGGCACGGGGGAAGATGGAGGTCTCCGAAAACCGTGCAAGTAGAGCACCTGGAAGCTGCCAGAGAAGAGCGTGTGGGCACGTGGGGCTCCGCCAGGGGTGGGTCCTGGGGGGTGGTGCCCGGTCCCGAAAGCAGAGTTCAAGGGGAGCGTGCACGGCAGCATGCAAGCCGACCGCGACAGGACGCGGCTCAGGACTAGTTGGCTTGGCAGAAGGTGCAACTCCTGGGATTGTGGTGGAGAAAGGAGCTGGAATCCAGTGGCATTTCTGACGAATACGTGGGAGAAGACAGGGCAGAAGGCATGTGGAGGAAGAAATGCTGACGCTAGGTATTGTTGAATATGAGGTGATAAGACAACCAAACGGCAATGTGAGCTTCCCAAGTATTTTTAAAAAATCTTTCTCAGCTATTTGGCTGTTGTTAATGTCGTGTTATCATAATTTCTAAATTGGTTTATTTTGGCTAGATTAAGACAGCATCTTGACTAAGCAAAAAGAGGAAATGCCTATAGAGCTAAACCGTCAAAAAACACAGCAGCAGCTTAAAGAGCCATAAAATACCTCTGATCTGCTGGCCCGTTTGGGGATTCTCCTTGGAGTGCCCACCACTGTGGAAAGGCACGGAGAGCCGTGTGGGCCGTGGAGAAGGCCAGATACCCGTGGAAGACAAGGTACCACTGAGCTCGTCTTGTATCCTTAAAGCACAACTTGTCAGACTCAGTGGCTCTCAAATACGGATGCAACTTACTGGATTTCCAGCAACCCTGGAACTGAAGCGCTAGCACAGATATATAAACAAACAAACAAAAAGGGAAAAACCCAGAACCCAACCTGACATGCAGAAAGGATTAGGAACCCCTTGCTTATAGGAAAGTGGTTCCCAGGTCTGCAGAGAAGGACATGAGTAGCATCTCTGGGAAAGCTGGTATGTTCCCGCTAGCCTGGTAGCCTGTGCCAACATCAGGACATATTCACAATCAGCCTTTGTGGGGAAAGGGCAAGGATATTACTGATTATTCCTGAACTAGCAAGAAGCAGAACTTTCCTGCTTGCAGAGGTTGCACGAGACAAAAATACCCTCCTGCCAGCCTTCTTTTAGGCAAACTTAAGGTAACACTTGCTCACCATATCCAGGGGACCACCATATATATCTGGAGACAGCAAAGTGCCCTTTCAATGCTCCTAAGCATTTCTTTATTTCCCTCTTCCTTGGGTTACAAATTTGTATTGGGTATTACTCATAAGGCTCATTTCTTAACATTTGTTTTTCACGGGGTACCAGGGATTGAACCCAGGACCTCATACATGGGAAACAGGTGCTCAACCACTGAGCTACACACACTACCTGCATTTCCTAACATTTTAAAATAACAGCTGTATCTGTTACTGGCCACCATCCGTTAGACTCTGGCCATCCTAGTGGGAGTGAAGTAGCTTCTTGTCTCTTGACTGCAATGCCATTGTAGTGAAAGGAGTTTTCCCTTTTGCAGTAGACTTATTAACCCGAATCATCAGACTCACTCCCCTTTTTAAAATATTAGGTCTGATTTTTTTTTTTAACGTGGCTTGAAGGAGTGTGTGTGTGTGTGTATGTTTGGTTACTGAATAATTTGAAGAAATTTTAGAAGATAGAGTGTTAAAAAAAACCATATATAAAATATACTAAGACAGTATAATAACTACTCCAATTAATTAAATAATGGCTTTTACCAATCTAAAAATCAAAGAATGATGTAAGGTTAGATATGACTAATTTGCCATTTCTGTCTTACATGGATTTTTGAAATTATGTATATCTTAATTCTCATTTGAAATAACTATGTTGAATCTAAATTCTGGCAAAATGATTGGAAATTTAATATGCAAACCTGAGGATTCATTTGAAATGAGACAAAGTTGGATGGTATAGTCCCTAATAACATTCCTGTTTCAACTGCTTATTGACTCTGACTTTGTAGGAAATTAGAACAACCCTCTAATTTTCCACGTGTGATTTCCTATAACTAACACACTTTCTGTGAAGCACTGCCATAGAGACAAATGTGTCTATGTGCACTCTCAGTGACTCAGCACGTACGATGCTGGGGGGCGGGGGGGGCGCGTTCTGGCCTGCAGCTAGAGCAGCAGTAAAACTGAAGACAAACCTGCCCACCCAGCCCCCAAAGGAACTGCAAATCATGGCTTCTGAGCCCAGACGAACACGCACAAGACCCCTTGTTTCCCTGCGGCCTGAGGCCCAGCCGGCTCACCTCATCGGGGCTGGAGGCCTGATAGGTGCGGCTGTCGTCGCTGAAGTCCCGGTCTGCTTCGGGGCAGTCGCTGTCCCCGCTGCCACCAGCTCGGCTCTCGTACACCGGGGTCACGTTGTGACACAGGGCGACGGCCTTCACTGCTTCGTGAATCCGACTGCTGACGCTTTTTCTAACTTTGGGAGTTGAAGACTGGGTTTTTCTTGGTGGAATCAAACTGGTATTGTTTCCACTAGCTTGAGAATGCACCTTTAACACAAGGAATAATTAAAGATTAAAGATTGTCTCTTGACTGTGATGCCATTATAGTGAAAAGAGTTTTCTCTTTTGCAGTAAACTTATTAACCAGAATCATCAGACTCACTCCTCTTTTAAAAATATTAAAGAACTATGTGGTTGACACTGAAATTATTAACACATCACTTTTATGAATCTAAGAAGAATAGGAAAAGTAGTTTGATTTGATTCTGATTATCTCCTACTTAAACATATATAAATGCTATTTTTTACTCTAGTGCTGCAAAGTTCTTTGATAATTCCAGATTGTCACATATACCAAAATTTTTGCTATTCTACTTAAAAGTTTGACAATCTCCTTTTACTAGTATGATTTTAACCACAGCCCTAATTTTCCTAAGTCCTTAACCATTCTTGTTTATTCAAGACTTCTATACACAACAGTACCAAGCCAAAAATAGACTAAAAGTTTTAAGAATCTTCTTTTAATAGTGAAAAATTAATTCAGCTAGCAATAGCCTCTAAATTTAGATGGCCACATACAATAATAGTTGAATTTGATGGAAAAATGATCCCAGTGTCCTATTTTTCCACCATGTTCCCTTAAAGCAACCATTCCTTTAGCACCAACGTGCATGTGTGGCTGCATCAGGCTCCGCCGGGTTTGAGACGTCTCATGGTCTCCCCTGAAGCTGAACCTACTTGGGGAAAGGCCCTCTTGGGGGAGGGTGTGATACGAGAAGTTCCTTGATTCCAACTAGCAGTATCAAACGTGTTTCCAGTTATCTTCAGAGTAAATCATGGTGATCTTCCCAGAAACAAAGCCTCCCGTCTGGTGACCGGGTGCACGGAGCCGCTGCACGTGCCCACTCTGCCGTCAACGGCAGTGCTGTCTAATGAGGACTTCAGCTTCTCTGCTCATCGGGCACTGACGTTCAGCAACTGCTTTAAACCTCGGCATTTGCATTCTGCAAACACTGGCATCGTTACAGCCACAAATAAATTAAGCTGATTTACTCCTTCTGAATTATGTTATGTTTATTGATGCCTGTAAAATTAATGAGTGTTCAATTGTGTGTGGATGTATACACATGCATGTACACACACGTGTATAAAGATTACATGTAATTAAAATATATATATATAAATTTTTTTCCATTTGACAGCATCTCAAAAGCAAAAGAACAACAACATAATTATCAGACTGGTCTGAAATTCTGTTTTAAACACTACAGAAGAAAAGGTTTCAGAAAACTAAATATGACACTGACAATCACACCTTTAGCTCTGTCATTGTGGAAAGTGTAATTCAGTCCAGTCTATGGAAAATCAAGTCTGAAACAAACTGCAGGCAAACAAAGAGGCTGCTGGACCCACAGCCAAGGCCCCTTGCATGAGGGTGGCAGCTGTTGCAGGACCTGCAGCCCTGGCCCCTGTGCAGCTCCTGTAGCTCTGAGTCTGATGGGCACTGGCTCTTCATTGTGTGGACACTATACACCGCAACAAATCGACAGTCCAATAAAAGCCTAAAAACCTGTGGTAAATCTTGATATGGATGGTATGCTTGTATGCTGGCATTTTAAATAAATTCCCTTGGGGAAGCGGATGTGGCTCAAGCGATTGGGCTCCCATCTACCATATGGAGGGTTCTGGGTTCGGTTCCCGGGGCCTCCTGGTAAAGGCGAGCTGGCCCGCGCGGAGAGCTGACGCTACAAGATGATGCAACAAAAGAGAGACACAGAGGAGGGACAATGAGAGACACAACAAACCAGGGAGCTAAGGTGGTTCAAGCGACTGAGTGCCTCTCTCCCACACTGGAAGTTCCAGAGATGGGCTCCTGGTGCCTCCTAAAGAGAAGATGAGAAGAGAAGACAAGCAGACACAGAATGTGCAGTGAATGGACACAGAGAGCAGACAGAGCGCGCAAGCTGGGGCGGGTGTGGAGTAGGGGAGAGGGCGGAATGAAAAATAGAATAAATCTTTAAATATAAATAAATAGGGAGGCGGGTGTGGCTCAGTGGATAGAGCCCCCGTTTGCCATGTGGGAGGCCCGGGTTCGCGTCCTGGGGCCTCCTTGTGAGGGCACACCGGCCTGAGCGGTGCGGTGGGCTGATGCAGCAACCTCATGGCAGGAAGCGGGTGTGGCGCAATGAATAGAGCACCCGTTTACCATGTGAGAGGCCCCGGGTTCGCTTCCCGGCGCCTCCTTGTGAGGGCAGGCCGGCTCGCGCGGCGCCGTGGGCTGATGCGGCAGGACCTCACAGCGAGGGGGAGATAAGCGGACACGGAGAAGACGCTCAGCGAATGGACACAGCGGCACGAGCAGCAAGTGGGGGATAAATAAATAAAATAAATAAATCTTTAAAAAAAAAATAAAAAATAAAAAAATAAATATAAATAAATAAATTGATTCCCTTGGATTGCTAGATTTGATTAGACTGAATCAGCAACTTCAAATTAAATGACAACTAAGAGAAATTCAAGTGAGTGAAATACATATACTACTTGTGACCAGGGTTATATAAACTGTGGAAACTGGTTTATGTTTCCACACCCTTAACCTGGTCTAAACCTAATACAAATATAAATTGCCCTCACAAGTCTAACCTCAGGCAGAGGCATGTGAAAATGCTTTGGGGCTGGGACCTGACAGGACAGAGGCCCCTGTTCACAGAATCCTGCACATGATGTCACCCCTAACCAGGCATTCTCAGACATCAAAAGCAAAGAATTCCTTCGTCTCAACCTCAAATAACTCTGAGACACCAGTGAAAAACACAAGATTTATTTAAAATCCAAAAGCTGTTTCTTGATATGTATATTAGTTGATGGCTAAAAATATGATGTTTAAGATAATCAAAGAAATTGCTAATTTACATATTAGTGTATGATTGGCTCAGTTTAAATTAAGAGTATTGGATAATTTTGAAAGAAGATCACATTTAGAAATAGTAAATCTTCTTACCTGTGAGTAAGAATTTATGACATGGTTTTGAATTTCATCCATTGTGTCAGTTCCGTAAGATACAGTGCCAAGATGGAGACGCTTAAAGATCATTTCATTCTGCGTAAGTGTTCCTATAATAAAAGAAGAGACAGCACAAATTGAATTAATGCAACTTGTTCATAAAGACCAACATTCCACATCATGTAGATCCCACACCACTGAAAGGGTGTCTTTCTCATTTTTTAATATGCAGCAAGATGGGAAGCGGGTGTGGCTCAGTGGATAGAGCCCCCGTTTACCATATGGGAGGCCCGGGTTCGCGTCCCGAGGCCTCCTTGTGAGGGCAGGCCGGCTCGCGCGGCGCCGTGGGCTGATGCGGCAAGACCTCACAGCAAGGGGGAGAGAAGACACGCAGCGAATGGACACAGCAGCACAAGCAGCAAGGGGGGGGATAAATAAAATAAAAATAAATAAATCTTTAAAAAAAAAAATATATGCAGCAAGAATATATGCTACTAAGTAATACAAAGTACCTTAAAATAACTTCTAATAATATGACGGTTTTAGTTATATCAAGAAATCCTAGCGTCTGCCTTTCAGCCGAGATTTGTTACTTGGTACAAAGGAAGTGTGGCCTATTCTGAGACACAGGCATAAAACTGGAAAACTGAGTCACTACCTTTTTAATTACAACATAGAACACTGCCCGAGAAAGATATCAAATAGCCCAGAATCAATGTATCAGCTTAAAAACTCTGTTTTTGTAAAATTAAGTATTTTCAATTGAACAGAGAAACAGAAACATATTCCAGCTGTTTGTAACCCTAAGCATGTATTCGTATTACCTGGAACTAAGCTGCATGCATGTGAACCAGTTAACTATAGAAATGGGGCTTGTGATGGAAAACGGGTTTTCTTTAGTTGATTTTCTAAATAGCAAACTATCCGAATGTGTTGACTTCATACTTGCTCAACAGACCAAGGTATAACCAAATGGTTACTCAGTAGGACTGTCAGTAAATTTGGGTCAAAAAAACAAACAAACAAAAACTCAGCATGAGCTTGAGGGGAAGCAAGTTTCCTTCACTGTTGGTAGGTAAGGAAAGGCAATTTAAGAGAGGACCATAATTCACTTTTTTGAGATTTCATGGTTTGATCTTAATAGAAAATATACAACCAAATGCAGTGAAGTTACATAACGAATTAAGTGGTATTTTGAGATAATGTTTATACTTCAAAAAGTGAATTTTCATAAAAGATGGCATGTAAACCAAATATGCTATATACACTGTATAACTCTGAAGGGAGAATGTAACACTTAATATAAAAATATACAGAATCTATGCATTTAATTTTTGCTCGTCCTGCTTTATAGAAGTAGCACAGGCGTGTCTATAGTCTCTGAACACAGACATAAAGTACTGTCAGAAAATGTGCCTTCATGGTGTCTCCCTGCAGTTATCTGCATTTATTGTAAAGTGCATCTGAGAACGCTGTTCACTGATGCTGATAGTTGTAAGTAGGAACATGGACAATCCTGTAAGCAATCCAAAGCAACAGAAGTTGGATTTTTCACATGGTTCAAAAGCACCCATAAGAAATTAACTAATTTGAAATTAACTATTTTTTTGGGGCATACATAACATTGAAAACACAATATGAAGTAGTTTCATATATACCAAAGCCCCCTGTAAACTGGTTAGGATTAGCGTCAAAAGCAAAAGAGGTCATCTGACTTAGCACTTTCCGTCGGATGCAGAATTATTCTAAAATACAGGGAAGTACCTTTATTTTACAATTACTACTTTAGAGATTGTTTAGATAAAACTTCTTAAAAGGAACAGGTGTAGTTCAGTGGTTGAGCACGTGCTTTGCACGTATGAGGTTCCGGGTTCAATCCCGGTACCGCCTAAAAAAAAAACTTCTTAAAAGAATGGATATAGTAAAGTTTCTATAAATTTCAAAGAATAGCTACTATCAGGGAGGCTTCTCAGTTCTGTAAATTTGCCTTTTACAGGATATTTCACCTCTTGAATACTGTTGTGTTCTATATGCCTTGAATGAAGGGTTCTGAAGTTTCATGAAAGTGGGAATAAAACATAATTAAAATTACACGAGAAAGTGTAGTTTAAAAGTATTTTTTCTTATGACATCCTCATTAAATAAAGTAACATTAACTTAAAACACTAGGTTATATTAAATCATGTAGTCAGCAACAATTCAACTTTGAAATAAGGAAGTTCCATAACTGTCTATATGAAAGAATGGAGATACAAAACGATAGTTCTAGTATTATCTTCACTCAAAAGATATTGAAATATTGTATTTATTTGTATTAGAGTAAGTATAAAGTTTGCCTCTGTTAGGTGTGCCCAAATGAGCAGTTCTATCAACAATCACTCAACAAATACATTATTTCAATTACAATAGTTTACTTATCACCTTGACATAATTAAAGAATTTCCTTTAGACTTTTTTCTCTGATTTACAATGAATGGGAAGCATAATTTATGGTGAGGCATGAAAATTAGGCATACATGCTAAGTAGTTTATAAATAGTTCTCTGACTTAATACCATTTTTAACAACTTTTTATTACAAACAATTTCATATGTACAGAAAAGTTGAAAGAATATTACAATGAATACGTATATAGCTTTCACTGAGAATCATAATTACTTCCTTAGGTTTTTAAACCTAATGCAAATAACCAAAGGGTCCTTAAATAAATAACCTTCCTTCCTTCCTTCCCCTCTCCCCTCCCCTTCATACATGCACTATTCGTTTCATGTTCTGCTTCAGGGACTGGGAATTCAAACTGAATGTGAAGACGTTACTCTTACAATGTTTATCACGTCTTTGCACACGTAGCTCACTTCTCACTTCTTCCATGAAGGGCTCTCTACCCTACAGGACTTGTAAAATCATCACAACCCAAACGTAACTCATCGCCTTCGCCCTTCCTGACCGACAGTGCCCGAGCTAGTGAAGCGCCGTGTCAGCGTGCCTAGGCTACAGGGTCCAGTCACTTGATCAAGCGAGCGTGGGCCTGACTGTCCCTGTGAGAGTATTTCACAGAGAGATTTACAGGCAGAGTCGGGGGACTGCATCTACAATCAACAAAGGACACTGGCCTCAGCAAAGAGGGGAGTCTCCTCGTCCAGTCGGTGGGAGGATTTAAAGTCCTAAATGAGGATTTCAGAAGTCAGAAGGAAGAATTTCTCTCTCTATTTCAGCCAGCCAGCATCTCCTGGGGAATTCACCTTCATCAGAGTTTCTAATCTGTGGCCTGCCTGACGGAATTCAGACTTGCCAATCCCTGTGGTCCTGTGAGACAATTCCTGTATAAATTTCTTAATACACACATACACATATATACACAAACATACGTATATACACATGCACGTGCACACACACAGTTCTGCTTCTCTGGGCGACCCTAATACAGCATCCAACCAAGCCCAAGAGAGCGTCCTCCGTGGCTCACTCTCCAGCTGTCACAGGGGCTCCCTGTACAAGGGGCAAAAGACCCTATGCACTCAGAGTCCTCACCTGGGAAGGATTACACAAGAGCACAGGGGACATGCTTGACTCAGCAAGTCCTTGAGAAATGGGAGCTGGCACTACCACCTCCACCACCTCCACCACCATCACCTCCATTCTCACCACCACTGCCACCTCCA
>JAQZBX010045437.1:0-21047 GCA_029593785.1 Cabassous unicinctus | reverse complement strand
TAAAAGCCATTGATTATACACTTTGGATAGATGATATGGTATGTGAATATATCTCAATAAAAGTACTTAATAAACAAATAAATAATTTGTGCAAGAATAGCCAGAAATAGCTATGTACAGCAGGGCAAACAGAGAGATTGAGAGGTGAGGAATTTTCTTGTTTGTCTGTTTTGTGTTTATTATTATTATTGAAATAATGAAAATGCTTTAATAATGATTGATGTGATGAACGCACACCTATGTGATTATACCAAAACCATTGATTGCACACTTTGGATAAAATTTATGCTCTATCAATATGAATCAATAAAATTGATTTGTTTAAAAAACCTTCTAAACATATGCTGTGTGCATATGTAATTTTTTCTACAATAGTGAGCATTTCTTTGTAAAATTTCAAACAAATTAAAGTGTTCTTTTAATTTTCATATTAGTTATATTCATGGCAAAAGTTCTGGCTATTTGTGTTCTTCACAGACAGGTATAGAAAGGAACAAAGAAATCTGCCCACAAAATACTCAGCCTGACCAAATAATAGGTCGTATGTTTTCTCACAGAGTGAGTTTATAACGAAGGTGGTTTTCATATAGCAGTTGCTGGTCTATCCTTACATGTCTTGATGGATAGGCTATATGTCTTAGAAATCAGAGATAACTGCTCAAACTGGAGAGAGCTGGGATAACATACAAAGAGTATTTGACCTCCAGGCAAGTACTGTCCATATTGTTTGCTGGATGTGCGGACTTAAAGAAAGCACTAGTGAGATTCTTTATATGTGAAACAGAATATTTCTCTCTCCATAGGGTTGTTTTAAAGGTTAATGGAGGAAACTTGTACAAGGGCTGAGACCAGTGCCTGGAAGGTGTTATATACTCAAGTTAAAAGTGGTCCTTAAATTCAGGACATATTAGGATCACCTGTTTCCCAACCCAACGATTATAAATTAGCACATTGTGGGTGGGGCCCATGAAGCTGCTTTCCTTCAAGCAGACCAAATGCTTCAGATGCAATTTGTCTGTAGAGCATGTCTGAGAAATTCTGAAATAAATATCATTTTATTATTATTTTTATATTTATATGACTATTATTTATTTCAGCAGACTTGCCTATGTTGCAATGCAGTGAATAATCAAGGAGCTAACAAATATGAAATATAATGCCCAGAATTATAGTTATTAAGTTGAACTTAAACAGATCTCAATTTGAATTCTGTTGCCAAAAATGTCTATTGCTCTGATCCTGGAAAACATTTACAATTTCTGTAAGTCTCAGTTATTCCATCTCTTTATGGGAATAACAAAAATTTGCTTTTATTTGTGTAGGAAATTTAAATGAAATATTGCATATAATGTTCTTATTTCCTTGTGTGTAATTAAAACTTCTATCATTTATAATTCATAATGTTAGACCATAGTAGAACAGTGTTATTACTTCTTTTATACAAACATTACAACAAGCTAAGTTTGTATCCAATACTACTCCTCTATCTCCTTGATATATTTTCTCTTCTCCATTCTAGTCTCTCATCTCTCTATCCCATCACCACTATCATTTGGACCAGAGCCCTTTCAATGACCTCATCATCCATCATGGAGCATAGGGTTATGGTCCCTCCATTTGATTTCCTATGCTCTTAAGTTCTCTGCTCTAAGCTCCATTACTTAGGAAATGATAATTAAATTCCATTGGGTTTCAGGACATTTTCAGGCTCATAGGAAAGGCATATAATTTCCCTCATTAAAGAAGAAATATCACATCACTCACCTTTGTTACAAAGAAAATATCTCATTACTCACCTTGGATGCAAATACAAAATAGGGCACAGATATTGTTGCTTCTCCTGAAATCTACCTAGGTACGTAATCTGAGAAAACGGTTGGAATAGCTGAGTTCTTTGTTTGTCATTCATAACCAGAAGACTCTCATAACCTGACAATGTAAGCAAAGCAGCCTAGATTACCCTTCTAATTCCCGCTTTGTCTGGGAGTCTTATAACATGTGTCTTACTGCTTTCTCAAAAAATATCAAAATGAAAATATTGAACATTTCTTGATATCTTTTAGCCCCTTAGTCTGAAAGTCTCTCCTACCTACCTTGCTGCCTCAGTTGCTCTTGAGATATTCACAGGAGTCATTTCCTTTGTTAGGTAGTTCTTGATGCTTGTTTTTATTTCTGTTGTTGTTGTTTAATTTTTCTCCCTTTTTCTTCCCTAATTATTAATTGCTCTTTTTTGTACAAACATGAGAAACAGTACATCCCTTTTTGTCCTCTCAGCTGTCTCAGAAACTGCTCTAATATTATGGTAAAGATCTTTTTTAGCACTTGACATAACTTAGCATGTAAATGCCCATTGGATAGTTTTCATCTATATCTAACATCTGAAGAAGACAATCTTCCTAAAATTATGAGTCACACCATCAACTGGAATAATTAAGTCTGCTGGTCACAGAATCTTTTATGTCAGTTTTTAGATCATAAGGGTTGTAGAATCCTATAACCCCTCAGGATTTCACAGCTTGGGAAATGACAGGCAAGACAATTAAAAAAAATGGGAGTTGAAAAATAGGTTCTTATTTAACAAGATGGAATAGTATTTTGGAGTTTGTGATACCCTGGGAAAACTCTAATTAGTCATTGTTTTCCTTCTTACTCCATTTAAGTTTGTAAAGAAGTTAAACTAAAGATACTTGTAAACTAAAGTCATAAAATATGTACTATATATTTGCACATAATTTCTCATTTTCTATCTTGTGTTGGATATTTCCCATTTGCTCCTCCAAATTCTTTCTAAACCCTTATCTAGACACCTCTTTAAAATTGGTTAACCATTGGTTTATTACAGTATTCCACGGGATTCCCCTATAACATATGCATTCCTTTGCAAATGTTGCTTTACTAAATCCTTTTAAAATTACATACCTTATGTGGGACATCTGTTACTTGTTGAGTTGATAACTCATACTGGTACTAGAGGTAGTGCCAGCACCAGGGGACAAATAGTAAGATGGATCAGAAATGCTCACCTATTTGATAAATAGATAGATGAATCCCTTCCTGGGGAGAAATGACACTCCAGTAACCTATGATATCCAGGGCTATCATGGTGTCATGGTATGAAGTAAAAGTGATCAAAGTATTGAAAAATTAAATATCTATAGCACAGTTGCCTGAAAATAGAAATGATAAGTCTGCATAGGCCATTGAGTATGCTGATATTGAAATCAGTATATATTCACCTGAAAACACACAGGAAGCCAGGAAGCCTAAAGTGTATTTTAGGAGTCCTTAATCTCTTATGTCCCTAGAGTAGACATTGTTGAGAACTAAAGCCATGCCTGATTGTTAGGTTTGCAGAATTGAATTGCACTCCAAATACATAGTTGGCCTTTGGTAGGCATTTAATGAAAAGAGTATCAACTAGAGAGAAGTGAAATCCTGAGATCTAGGAAGGGGACATTTGGGCAGAAAAAATGATAAGTCTGAGAACTTTGAAACTCAATTTCCCCTGAGCCTCCTTACTATGAAAAGTAGTTCTTTCCCACCAACTAAGGCAATAAGGAACTGCCTTAGATAGAAGCTTTCCTCTGACCACATCTGGGAGGTCTAAAGTTCATGATAATTGAGATAATGTGAATGATCCATTATGTGCACTCTCCTCTGCCATCTACTCCATAATTGTAGACTTCACACCTCTCATCTCTTTCCTTCAAAGGACTTAGGGGCACTAATTTCACCCAGGTATTCAGAAATGCTTTATTGGTGGGGTCTTCAATATTCTTGTAAAGCTCTGCCATGGCTACCACAAGCACACTAGAGATGATAGGAAACTCCAGCAAAATTGAATTCCCAGAGAGGTAAAGTCAGGTGGCCATATGTAACAAGAAGGAAACAAATAACAAAATAAACCACAATGTCATGTAGGTAATCAAGGTCTTTGTGAGTGTGTTTGTGTACAGATATCTCTCAGAAGGGGTCCTGGATCATGTGAATCCTAAGGGATTAAAAAGATAGGGAACTGTCTTAGTTTGCCACAGGACTGCCAGAAATGGGTTTGATTTTATAATGGGAATTTTAGTAATGGTAAAAGTTTACAGTTCCAAGGCCATCAAATGTTCAAATCAAGGCATCAGCAGACATGCTTTCTCATCAAAGTCAGCTACTGGTGATCCTGGTGTTCTGCCATGTGAGGAAGCAAGATGGTGGCCAATCTCTACTGACATCCCAGCCTTCCCTTTCAGAATCTACTTTCTTCTGGAGCCCAGCTGTGGATAATCAGTCATAGGGCTTGTCTCTTTCTGGGCCTTCTCTCTCAGTCTCTGCCATTCTGCTTTCTTACTGAATTCAGCTGTGGCCTATCAGGTATACAGATCATCTATTCAAACTTCAGCTGCTCCATGGGTCCAGCCTCTTGGGGGCTTTGTGCTTAAGCTTTGGCTGTGAACAGTCCTCAAAAATGGTGACTTTTTTCTCTGTCTGTTTTTCTCTGTGTCTCCTTTTTTTTTTTAATAATAATTTTTTTTATTTTTTAAAAGATACTTAGGTTACATAATTGGTACACAAAAATATAGAGATTCTCATATGCCCCACTCCCTACACCTCCCACACCCTGCCACATAAATATCCTTCATTAGTGTGGCACATTCATGGCAGTTGGTAAATACATCCTGGGGAATTGCCATTAAGCATGGACCAGAGTTCAAACTGTAGTCTACACTCTCTCCCACAGAGTTCTGCATGTTATGTGATGTTATAAAATGGCTATATCTGTGGTATCAGTGGATCATGTCCTTTACCAGTCATTGCCCCTGCACTTGGGGGACTGTTGCTTCTCCATTATAGAATGTGGCAGAGCTCTCCAGGATGGGAATTTAATATTCATTCAGTTACTGTGTGAGTCTCCAACCACTGTGAAAATACCCCGTGAGCATTTGTACATTTTTATATACCTTATGTGTATGCCAAGGTGAACTTTCTCCCATGTATCCCCAATTACTGACACCTCACACCAATGATCTTCCCCTGCCCCAGTTGTAACCTTTCTGTCATATAAAATTTCTTCAAAAATGAAGACATTATGATGAAGGATAATCCTCTGATGGGCCCTTGATATTGACGAGTAGGCTTATGAGCCTTTGCTCTTGAAATTAAAACTTAAGCTATTGTTATTGGGTTCCTAAATGTTGTCTCCTGATAGCTTCCTTGTTGCACAAATGTGGCCTCTCTCTAAGCCAAACTCAGTATATGAATGCACTACCTTCCCCCCAGTGTGGGACATGACTCCTGGGGATGAGCTTCCCTGGCACAGAGGGATGGCTGCCAAACACCAACTAACAAAGTAACTAGAAAAAGACCTCGAATAAAAGGGGGAAAAGGTAAAGACAAGTGAATTTATATGGCTAAGAGACTTCAAAGTGATTCAGGTTGTCATCCCTGAGGTAACGCTTATGCACATCTCAGCAGGATCTCATAAACTTTCAAAATGTTTACTACCTCAAATAGCAGGGCTCCTGAGGGCTCTGGAGACACCCAGGTCCTATGGTCACATGGATAGCTCTGGAATTTGTTGCCTTGCCAGTGGGCCTTACATTGGAGTTTGTGTTCCTGAGAGTGACAGTGTTGGACTCAATTATGACTTCCCTGCACATGGCCCATCTGTCCCTTCTATTTAAACCTATACTTGGTGCTGGAGTTTGTAGGTGTACATCCAGAGACTCGAGTTTTTGGGCTGCCCATGTGCCAGCTGAGCCTAGAACCTCAGCGGAGTTGCAACACCTACTCTATAGCTCATTGGACTCACCCAGGACAACTGGCGAGGAGATGATGATGGACAACGGCAATCCCAGGGAATGGAGAGAGTCTGCAGCTGCAAGCAGGATAGTCCCATCCATCTTCCACATGGGATAAAAGCCCCCTCTCAATTGGAGGTGATGTGGACATCACCATCCCAGAATCCTCGGGATTGGGGGAAGAGCTATTAACTAGAGTGGACTTACTGGTATTCTACTATAGACATATTGTGATTCTAGCAATGGAAGAAATTACAACATTGATGTGGAGCCTGTGGCCACTGGAGGCTATAGGGGCAGGGAGAGGGAAAAACAGTTGCAATACGGGGACTTTTTTGGGACTCCTTCCCATATTAATACCTTTTTATAGGTGGATGGTACCTTTCTTATAACTTACATGCACATAGTGAAATATAACTACTAAAAATGGTCAATGGTTTACATTATGGTTTACCTTTTTGACCATATACTTTTATAAATTTTGATAATATTTAACATAGCCTGTGTCTATCATTGTAAGATTATGTAGAACACCTCCATTGCCCTCTAAATACCCCCTGTTCAATCTAGTCTATTCCTCCCTCCCCTCCCCTCCAGGCCCAAGGTGACCCCCTGCCTTCACGCCTTGGATGACAAGATTCTAGTTACATGCAATAATACTGAGGTGTGATGCACAGGTTTGTCCTCCCCTATTAGTAATTGCCCATTCTCTCTAGACACTCCCACCTTTTGACTTGTGAACAAATCAGTCTTCCCGAGTATAGGAGTCTAATTCCTTCCCGCTCATTATGTGGGTCTCCACCAACTGATACAACACATTATGACAAAATAATCACTCACGCTCTCCCTAGAAGCCTGCTTCAGGTGCACCTGTCCCGAATGCAGCCCCCCCCCATCCAACATTCTAAACCAGTAACCCTTCATTGTCATATTTTCATAAGAGCATTCCCAACTTTGTACTTTCAACCAAATACCCACAAATCCCCAGTGTTCACCTGGTCCCTCTCCCAACCCTCCCCCCAGTTCCCTTGTCCTTCCAACCCACCCTCCCCAATCTATCCACCTGTCAAACCTGCACCACCCAACCCAATAGTATCACGACCTTCCTATCATATCCTTCAATATGCAAATACACACTTTCACCTTACCATAGATTACTTCCATATGGATCTGGCTCACAACCTTCTTCTCCCTTTCTATTTCCTGTAAACCTATCTTCCAGTAATAGCTCTCTGAGTCTTCTCAATTTGCTTAATTCATATTAGTGTGGTCAAATACTATTCATCCTTCAATGCCTGGCTTGCTTTACACAACATAAGGTCCTCAAGGTTCATCTATGTTATCCCATGTGTTAGCACTGTATTCCTTCTTACAGCTGAGTAATATTTCATTGTATATACATACCAGATTTTGTTTATCCATTCATCTGTTGATGGGCATTTGGGTTGATTCCAACTTTTGGCAATAGTGTCTCAATTTATACATTATGGCTCTTTTCACCTTGGAACTTGATATACCCTCTGCAGGACTGCTTTGTCTTCCTTCCTGCAGTCTAACAATCCTCTGTCATCACCCACTATGACTCTTGAGCTCTTATTATTATCCTTTGATTATCAAGCTATATATTATCTCAGGTAAAACTGCCCTATTCCAGGCCTTCTAATATGATCCAATAATACCTTGCCACATTCTTCCATTATTTTTGTCATAACTAATAATTATAAATTTATATTATTTGATTATCTCACTCATGAGGATTCAAGTTTCACATGGACATGTTGTCTCTACCTCTCTCTCTTCTTCTATCTCCCCACTTCTATTAATTTATTTTATTTTATTTTAATATTTATTTTATACTATTGTTCCTTTTTGTTTTCTTTAGATCTTTTTAGTTGATACTTATTGAACCCCTTACATGTTTTATTTATACTTTACAATAACCTTTATGAGGGAGAGAGAATTCTCCCCATTTTACAGATCAGAAAATTGGCATTTATGAATTTAAGTGCTTTGATTTTAGTAACATAACTAGTGAATTTTAGATCTGGTATTCACACTAAGACAACATCCCTCCTGACTTTGTTTCTTTACTATTATGATGCTGACTTAAGTCCTTGCTTTGACTCATTATTTATCTCCTCTAATATCTTATTTGGCAAGAGACACAAAGGAATTGCTTGATATGTGTGGTGTGATTTAAATGAATAAATATACATATAGTCTGACATATAGATAAAGTTTGCACTAATCATATGGCTTTGGGCTTATAAATAAATTCTCTCTTTCTTAATTAAATGGTTTATAAAATGAGACAATTTCATTATGTGATAGTAACATGCTTCAGGACTAAATTTCTATGTTTTTAAACCTGTTTATTTGTATTATTAGTGGGTACTGAAAAAAATTCTGGAGGATTTGCTATATAGATCCATAAATTAAAGTTTTTCTCTCATGCCAGATTATTTTTTAACTCACCTGTATAAATGACATTCACAAATTAAACCATCTTTTAAGTTTTTTTGTATCTATTACATTCAGGATAATTACCACTTTCTATTTCATTCCAGAAAGATATATGAGCATTATAATTTATGCTTGACACCAGGAAAGCACATGAAGCTTCTCTTTACTTTCAGCAACATATCCTGAATGATTTTTACATTTTTGTTTTCCTAGGATTATTACCATTGGAAAAAGGATTCTTGTGGAAAAGGAAAATGAGCTTTCTCTTCCAAGGCAATGAGGGTGTGGTGGTTTAAAATTGTATGTACCCCAGAAAAACATGTTCTTAAATCTAATCCATTCTTGCATGTGTGGATCCATTGTAATTTGGATCTTTTGATAAGGCTACTTAAGTTAAGGTTTGACCCACCTCATTCAAGATGGGACTTGATCCTATTACTGGAATCATTTATAAATGGATTGAATACAGAGAAATAGTAAAAAGACATGGAAGGTAGAAACTGAAAGCAAGGAAACCCCAAAGAGGGATCAGCAGTTGTGGGTGTGCTTTGCCATATGGCAGAGGAGACAAGGATCATTGACAACCAGTTTTCAGTAAGAAAGCATTACCCTGATGATGCCAGACTTGGACATTTTCTCGGCCTCAGAACTGTAAGATAAATGCTCCTCTGTTTGCTTTCCAAGAATGGATAAGAATTTACTAACAGAAAAGTTTGGAAAGGATAGTCTGGACAGAGCAAAGATTTTATGAAAAGAATCAAATTATGGAGCACATAATATAATATAGAAAATTTAATTAGTGTAATTTAAAGAATTTCTATTTCAACCATGTTTAATATATATTGTAATAATTATGCGGTCAGTTTTCAATAATGCATACGTAATTACTATATCATCCCCCAATTGCACATAAATTTCAATTAATATTTTTGTGAAGAGGGAATTTTAATGAAGTCTTAGACACAGTGTTAAATATTTCTTTGTGCTGTATGGAAAAAGCCTTAAAGAATTGTTCAGGAAATAAATATATGTGTCCAGTAAAGGCAGGCCAAATATTAGAGGTGAGGTAAAAGTCATTTCAATGAACCTTTGAGACCAAGGGATAGTACCTGGGATCAGGGGTAACTAAGCATTTTGCCCTCTCTCTAACCTCATTTGAAAATGAGAATGGGAAGGCAGAGTCTGGCCCAACTCTAAGGATCATTGCTGTGCCAAAACTCATGCAGACACACACAAACAGACAAAACTCATGCACACATGCATCTACATGCACACTCATACACTCCACACTCACACTCTCATGTGCTAATTTCTAAAATAGGGTGCCATCCAATGGTGTGACTTGTCTTCCTCTAGAATCAAAAGTTCAGTCTTGAAGCTACACAGGGACCCACATATATTTACTTTCACAGTGAAGAAAAAAAAAGTGACATGTTTTTGACACTAATTGTTTTACTCTGCATTATCCAGGCTATCAGTGGCTGATATTTTTACTCCCTGTTGCTGATTTTCATGTGCCGGAGTGACCAATTACTTCCACAAAGTAAGAGAAGCAGTGTGGAATTTTGATTGTTCCCAATGAAGCAAACGGTTCTGCTAAGGGGAAAACACATTTTGAGAAGCCATTCTTTATGGGGTGCTCTAGTATGATTGGCTCTGAAATTTTTGTGCCATTTATTTAACATCTCTATATGAATTGCACCTCATCTTGAGAATAAGTCATCTATGTACTCTTCCTTCTTATTAGTCTTCTGGTATACTAAGATGGTTAAATACACCTGAATGTAGATTACTTACTGATTATTTTAAGTTAGGTTAGAAGTGAAAATTTCTTTGGGGGATAAAGATTTTCAAAATACAAAAGAAACTATCCATTTCTTCATCCAAGAGTTTTGTAACTGATTAACAATTTGTATTAGGAATTCTTCAGTATGCTGGAAATATGGCAGTAAACAAAAGAGAGTGTTTGTTCTGCCCTTGTGAAGGTTATATTCTGGTCTGAAGAAATGCCAACTAACATAATAAATAAGAGAGAGAAGAATAAAATAGATATGGGGGGAAATAAAGCAGAGTCCGAGCATAGAAATATTGAAGAGGATTGATAGAAGTGGGCATCTATCTTTAAATGGATGAATATGCTGGGCCTAACTGAAAAAATAACAATTGAAGGTAACGTAAAGGTGATTAGGGAGGGCCATGCCTTATTTGTAGGAATAATGTTCCAGGGAGAGGGAAAATGATTTTGTGGCATTGTTAGAATTTTTGAGCAAGAGTGAGAAAGCCCTCGTGTCTGGGGCAAGGTGAAACAGTGGGCAAGAGTTAGGTGATGAGGATACTGATCAGTAGAGGGTCAGCTCATGGAGAACTATAGGGAATTGTATGGAACTCCTACAAGTCTTTAAGAACAGGTGTGACATGACCTGGCTTTTAAAAAGACCACAGAATATAGACAGTAGATGCTCAGGGGTGTAGACCAGCTAGGAGATCATTACAGTATGCTTGGAGAAAATAACTTTTTGGGTCTAGGTGGTAGTAGTGGAGATGGTGAGAAATGGTCACATTTAGGATATATTATGAATGTGATTATACCAGGGTTTCCTGGAAGATTGAAGAGAAAGTAGGAGAGAAAGTGAATAGGATAATGGCAGATATTTGCCTTGTCAATCTTGATGGGTGGAATTTTATATACTGATCTGGGGGATGAGCAGAGAGATCAAATTTTGGAAGTCAAATTTAGAAATTCACTTTGAAGCATGCTAGCTTTGACATATTTATTACACATTTCTTATATTTACAGAATGTTAACACTGGAAATAAATTTAGGCATCTACTAAGTGTGCAACTTTTAATATGAGTTTCATAACCAGAAATTCCATGGAGAGATTTTCTGGTAATTTCTGAAACCATCAAAATTTTGCATGTTTATACAATGTGCATTTTGATGGAATGATCCTTGTTTTTATCAGGGACTTGAATAGGTCCATGATTCCAAAAACCTAAGAGCTCTTCATTATTAGATGATAAAGCAGCCAAGGAACAGATGGGTTAGAGAATATATGCATAAGCTCTTATTAGTGGATTTTAGGGAAACAACTATAAGAATAAAATTCTCGAAGAAAATAATGCTCTTGTCTGTATTATATTGTGTCTCTCACTTCAAACAAGATGGTGATGATGTCCCATGTATCCAAAGATATGTGTGTAAAAGGATTGCTAATATCTTCTTTCATGACATATGTCAAAGATGAGGTTACAATTTTTTATATTTCTAATGGATTCTATAAGAGAGTTTAACAAATTGGAGACATAGAATGTGGTTGCTGAATGCTTGGCCTTTTTTGCTTCCCCAGGCTCAACTTTTATAAATAAGTCAGTTCTTATTCTTCTCATTCAGAATAAAAATAACTACCTTTGTTAAGTATAATTTTATGTCAGACATTGGTCTATCCATTTCACTTGTATTTTACATATTAATTAGTTTATCTTATAATATCAATATTTTTCTTTCCTATTCAGTAGTGAAGAATCTTTGATTTGGGGGTTGTTGAAACACTTTCCCAATATTACAGAGCTTCCAAGGGGTGGAATCTGAATTTGAAATCAGGTGTCATTTCAATTTTGCAATTTTGTCTATGCAAGGCTTGTCTGCTCTCAGCTGTTTTGTTCAAGTCATTGTGTTCACTTTTCACTCCATAGGGTCTGGATGATCTAGAACAGCACCACTCAGATGCCTGGAGAACAGCTTGCTGTCAGCAAGGAGAAAGCATCTGGTCAGAATTCTAAAACGCTAACACAGTTTGGTTTCCTTCATAGTGGTATGATTCCAAAATTGAGAAGAGCAGCTTTCAAACTACTTGAGACCCAGATGTGCCAGATTCACAGGACACACTGTATGCTACAACCTATTGGACAAATGAACCACAAGGTCATCACAGATAAAGGGGTAGGAAAACAGACTCCACTCTTGAATTCAGGGACTGTACTGAAGTGGAACCATTTTTTCCCCAATGTCTCCAGATATCATTGAATATTGGTTTCTGTTATTTATCAATTTTAAACATCAGAACTTTTTAACTAAAGTACAATATGATGAAATTGTTGTACAATTATATTGCACACAGAAGTTAAAATGATGACCATAATGTTGGATGTTTTAATGGAGTATTAAAAGCTTTCATCAAAACTATTTATGTCCCAATTCCAGGACTTTGTAGTTTCTTGTGTAAAAGAGAGATAGGAAGCTTCCATTAAACATACATATTCTGAAAAGATATTGTCCTTAGACCTTTACTGGCACTTTGAAGATGAAATACTGTATGAATATAAATTCCTGTTTGAAAAGTTTGAGAACCACAGTCTTTGTGTCCTGTTGTGATGGTTGGTTTAATGTGTCAACTCAGCCAGATAATTGGGCCCATTTGTTTGGTCAAGCAAGCACTGGACTAATTGTAATACAAGGACATTTATAGGCTTTAGTCATTGGTGAGTTTACTGCATAAATGGCTAATTACATCTACATCAATCAGGGAGATTGCCATCAGCAATGAGTGATGCTTTATCCGATCAATTGAATGCCTTAAGAGGGGAAGTGATTTCAGCTTTCAGAGAGAATTTCCCAGTTTATCTTTGGACAGCCAATGTCTCCTGGAAACTCATCAAGGACCTTTATTGAACTTTCATTGGAGTCCCTGGTTTGCAGCCTGCCTGCAGAACCTGGACTTGTGCACCCCCATGGTCACATGACAGACTCTTATAACATTTCATACCATTGATAGCTATCTGTCTACCTGAATAAAAACACAGTTTATACTAGTAATTCTTTCCAGAACATTTTAATTACCCATATTTCTGCCTTTATTAAAGGAGTGGTTAGCAAATGACATAGGAATGAGGATTTCAGGTTGTTTATAGGTAAGAGGGAACCCTTGTTCCCCTTCAATTTCTTCCCTTGCCTAGAGACATCTGATCACATGACTTCCTCATTATGGCAATGGTTTCAATTTGGGTTGGTTTAAAGGTCAACATTTTTGATATAGCTTTAAATAAGCATTATCTTTTGGTGATCCTTCTGTCTCATATCTGGTACCTCACTCCATCTTATCTTGATTGAATCTTTCTTAGTTCTTAGAATTCATCATACTTCCTCCCATATGAGGACTGTGGTACATTCTTTTTCTTCTGTTGGGACTGCTCTTTCATCTTCATTTCCCTTTCCATGAGCTGCCATTTGGATCAATGCTTCTAGTGTTTCAGGTCTCCTTTAAATATCTCTTATTTTTGGACAGCTTTTGAACAGTAGTGTCAAAAAAATTTTTTTTATCTATTTTTAGCATCCTTAGAGGAAATCAATTAAGTACAGTGATTGACTTTGTCAGACATTTCCAGTGTTGCCTAATTTAATTTAATTTACATGAGCTTAAAATATCCCAGATATAACTTTTTTTGTCTAAGTCAGGGCTGTAGTACCAATATATAAGTGCAAACACTGAGTGCATTCAACCTTATATAAGTGGTAGAGAAAGTTCAGAGTAACCACTGAGGCAGTGATTTTATAACCCCAAATTATTTGTATTATGCATATAATAATTATAAATTCCTGTCATGAGAACATGATTTTAGACTGAAATTTTCAGAAAAAGATTTTAGGATACAAATGATTAATAAAAAGGTGCTCTATATCTAATTGCTAATCTCCTTAATTATGTGAGATTGTTATGGGTAAATTGTTCATATGAGTAATTTAGTTGGGTTCAAGTCCTGAATGGGTGAAAGTAAGTAGTGAGACAGAAGGTTGTAAATTAAAGCCAGCTTGTAAAGAGCTTTGTGTGTAGGCCTAAAGCATCTGTAATTTGTAAATAGATGTCACTTTTATAGGATCATTTGGAGAACTAGAATGTCCTTCAGGACTCCAAGCTTCTGTTATCCAATTTCATCAATGAGATTTTATCCTCACTGAACTTTACCAGCTATATTTGAGCAAGTAGGACATCCACATATTGCTTCCTAACAAGCCAGAACACTAGATGTCAAGTTAGAGGATTTGGATTTATTCTAATTTTGATGTTGATTCTGGTTGAACTCAAAGGTAAATAATTTAGAGATTGATAACTCACAATTCTTTCTTGGTTTCAGCTTTCACCTACTGCCATTAAAGCCAGGGGAATGTCAGCTGATTACTGAGACCATCAGATCTAATTTGGAAATGGTAATGATTTTACATAGATGCCTCCTTCTTTGATTCTCTGGAGAGCTTTGGAGCATAAGGATTTAGACTAGTAGGACTCATGGTTTCTCAATCCCTTGACAACAAAAAGTCGGTTCCTCCTGGTGCTGAACATCCACAGTATCAAAAAATGTCCCAACTAAACATGTAAATATTAAATCAACAAGAGGAGAGTGGAGAACAAGTCATTTGTAGGAAAAATATTCTTTAAATATATTTTAGTGAAAAACAAATTCAGGTTTTGAGAAGGATAATAACATGGGCTTTGCAAGGAGAACAAGAAAATATAATATTCACCTATAAGAGAGGAAACTGTCTTAATTGCTGATAGCATGGACCCTAGATTTAAAAAATTCTGGGCTGAAACAACAGCTCTGTGACTTTGAAAATTATGTCTGTGCATAAGCAGACCCACCCTGTCCAGTGGATTCTGGTTCAATCCCTTTGTCGCCTTTGGCAGAGCAATAGCCAGTACAATCTGAGAGTTAAGTGCTCCAAGGAGGTAGCAACCACCATCCATGGGGGCACCATTCTGGCCAAGCCCTCCATCATTCCTGTTTGGTGGGGTTATGGGGGGACAAGATCAGAAAGTCCCACACCTTCTCTTGCATTGTGAGGAAATGCTGGGGCTCCATGTTGGTGTACCTCTTCCCCTTCACCAGAGGCACTGGTATTGTCTCTGTCTCCATGCCCAAAAAGGGGTTGCTGATGGCTGGTACTGACTACTTCTAACCTCGGCCAGGACTTGCATAGCCACCCTGTGCAACTTGACCAAGGCGACCTGGATGCCATCTCCAAGACCTACAGCTATCACCGTTGCAACCTCTGGAATGAGACCGTGTTAACAAAGTCTCCCTCTCAGGAATTCACTGACTATCTTGTAAAGATCCATACCAGAGTCACTGTGCAGAGGACCTGGGTCACTGCTGTGTGCACCATTTTGGGTTTTTGTACAATAAAAATAAAGTGAATTATTTAAGCCTGTAAAAAGTACTCTCTGTGCTTCTAATGTGCTTCTAATCATTATGAGGTGATTACAAGGTTATGCCTTATAAGGTCATTATGAGAAATGATTGGGTTAGGTACAAGACAAAATAATAACTGGCTCATAGAGAGTAATATATAATTTTTTATATTTTTACTAATAACAGTGGGAGCATAAACACTATATTGACACTTGTATAAATATCAGCAAAATGTCTGGCACATACAAATTCTCAATAATAAGGGATTTATTTGAGATAATTGTTGGTGGGGTTGAGAATAGGACCAACGTAATCCAACTTCCATGCCATTTTCTTGCCATTATATGTGGATGTACATCCTTCTACTACAAACTACAGGGCAAACAAAAGATTTAGTTTCCTCACTACATTGCATCACATTGATAGCATAATTTTGGATATTTGATATATAAATGGATGCAAAACTCAAAGAACTAATATTATTTAAACATCATTTGTGTGACAAATACTTTATACATTTGAAAAATGCTAAAGGGAAACATTATTATTACCATCTTTTATATGAAGAAACTTTGATTTAGAGAGTTTGAGCAATTTCTCAATGTCACACAGCTAGAAAATTATAGAACCTGTATAAGAGTACATTTCTATATAGTTCAAATCTTGAATACATCCCGGTACTCACTGTGGGAAGGGCAGACCTTGGACCAATACTTTATTCTATCATTTAATCTTGCTAAGCTTGTTAACCTGTCTTAACTTTAGTCTCATCATCTTTAAAATTAAGATATGCCTATCTCTAATTGTTGTTATAAGAACATCGTGAGATGCAAAGTGCTTGTTCATTGACTGGCACACAGCTGATAACAAAAGTTAATCCGCTAGCATCAAGGTCGCTGACTGGAGAGGTAGAGATGGGATTCAAAGACAGATCTTCTGGATTTTAAGGCAACTGCCCTTTCAATTATAACATAAATTGCTTTTTTAGTTTTTCTGGTTCCTAAATCAAATATAAGATGTTTATATATTCTTCTTATTTACATTAAATTAAAATATTTCTTTTTATAAAAAATTGTAGTAGTATTAAACTGGATCTATTTTGTATAGCACACAAAGTCAGATCACTAATACAAGAAAAATACTGCAACAAAAAAGTATAATCATTCCTGTTGAATTTCTTTTAACAGAAAAAATGATGGTTTTTTAATCCTAGTACTTTGACATTTTACTAGGGTTGTCCATTATCTCATAGTACATTTTTTTTTTTAATTATGTCAGTTTAGACTTCAGATTGCATTGACTTGAAGAGTTTTTTCAAAGCCTGTTTCACACCTTTATTCCTCAGACTGTAGATCTTGTGGTTCAAAATGGGGAAGACCACAGTATAAAATGTGGAAACCAATTTGTCCCTCTCAAGGGAATAGCTAGAACTTGGGTGAGTGTAGATGTAGTGAATAGAACCATAGTACAAGATGATAGAAATCAAATGGTAGGAGCAGGTGGAGAAGGCTTTGAGGTGGCCCTGTGTGAAACTGATCCTCAAGATGGTAGCAATGATGAAGATATAGGAGGCCAGGATATGCACAATGGGGGCAATGACATTGGAGCCCATGAGGAAGAAGAGCAGAGCTTGGAAGCTCTCTTTCACTTCACATGCCAATTTCAACCAGGGTGGGACATTACAGAAAAAGTCATCAATGGTATTGTCCCCACAAAACTCCATTGTGAATGTGTTGCTGGTCACTATTATTGCATTGATGAAGTCTCCAGCATAGGAATATATCACTAAACAGATGCACAATTTCTTTGTCCTGGCTTGAAAGTAGCGGGTTGGAAATGGCCACATAGTGGTCATAAGCCATGGCAGCTAATGGGTAACACTCAGTAAAACACAGCCCAGAAGTGAAGAGTAACTGAGCTACACAGCCAGCTAAAGAGATGCTCTTATCTTCAGAGATGCAGGTCACCAGGACCTTTGGAGTGTAGACAGAGGAATACCAGAGATTCAGAAAAGAGACATTAACAATGAAAAAAATACATGGGTGTGTGGAGACTGGAGTCAATACAGATCAATGAAATGAGAGTGGTATTTCCCACTACAGTCATAGAGAGCACATCAAGAAACATCACAAATAAGACCAACTGCAACAAAGGGTGTGTGGTGAAGCTCACCAGTATGAACTCATTCACAGTGTGATTGTGTCTCTCCATGGCTGAAAGAGACTTCACCTGGAAATGGTATAGAGAAGGGTTAATTCACCAAATAGATATGAAATGAGGGTTTTCTGTGAGCCAGCACTACGTGATACATTCATGACTACAGCTATTAGAGGTAGGGAAATCTCAGCAGGGATCCTGCCTGACTTGGGAGGTGAAGGGAGTTCTTTGACTCTCTATATGAGGGGCTCTTAACATTTTTTGCTCCACAGACACCTTTGCTAGTCAGGTGAAAACCACGGACTCTTTACTAAGTCCCCACTATATTGTTTATTATTTAATAAATATATCACACCTTCTCCCACACATCCTCTCAAGAATAATGTTTTTTTGAATTTCAATTCAAGCTCAGGACCATCATTAAGAATCCTTGCTCTATATATTCCTTTCTGTAAAACACATTTGATAACAAGAATGCCTTAATACTGCTAGGGGTCTATTCCTTTTTTCAGAAATTTTTTCTTGAATCCCAGGTCCTGTTCTATGCCCTGGGGTACCGGAGTGAGGAAAAAAATAGTGGGCCTTACTTTTATGGCACTCTTAGTCTTGAAGGGAGAGATGTATAGTTAACAAATAAATAATGTGGAAAGTTTTTTAGATACAGTTAAATGTTTTTAACAAAACAAACTGGTTTCTTGGAGTAAACAAACTGGGGTAGGAGCTAATTAAATTTAGACACAGGAAAACAAGCCTTTTCCATTTTCACAGCTAGGAATGGACAAGTTTTGCAGCTCACTTGAGAGTTAGGAACTTCCTCATGGCTCACCAGGTGGTGATGACATTCTCCCCTTCTGCAACCATAGAGGAATTTATCTTCTCTGCTATTCCAGAGGGGCTTTTGGTGCAATCACCATAAATCCTAGGGGAGGAAACCTTTTTGAAATTCAGAGTAAAATTACAGAATGCAGACTAAGAAATGAATATATCCCATTATCCTAAGTAAACAAATTGTGTGTATTTAGAGTTTTTATATCCTGGAATTTACCATTATTCTATAGTCTGTCTAAATAGCTATGTACATGACTCCATAAAAGAAACATATTCTAAGTTGAATTTGTTTGTAAGAGAATTATCAGTTCTATCACATTAAAAAATATCCTTTATATAACTGGCATTGTTAATGCCTCCTTTATACTTCTGAAACAAAATTTATCAATATATACATGCCTACATGAATGGAAATATTTTAACTGTAATGTAAAGGTGATATAAAAGGAAATCAGATCATAAAACAATTATCATATGATAATAACTACACTTTAGATATTATAGTAAAATATTGTGAATTTCAATCTGTAAAGGTGACACATTTTAATGAAATGGTCAGATACACATAAATGTAGAATCAATATGAATTATTGGTGACTCAAATATCAGGAAAGGCATGGACATTGGTGATCAGATTTTTCTAAGTTGAACATTTTTGATAAATTTCCAAACCAAAAAAATACAAACTACCTTCAATTTTTAATTCCTAGTCATGTTAATATATATTAAAACCTTCCAAGAATATGTTTTGTACATATGTAAACTTTTTTTAAGCAATAGTGAGTGATTCCTGTAAAAATACCAAATAAACCAAATTAAAATCTTATTTTATTTTTTTACGGTGGCTGCATTCCTAGAAAAAATAAATATATCTTAAAATGCTTCAATATATACTTTGTGATTTTTGTAAGGTGGAATAGATTTGAGATTCATAATTTAAAGCCTTTTTCACAAGACATTGGGTGTAGGGTTTGGACATTTTTCTTTAAATGGACTGTTGCTTGAGTTCAGGACACCTATTATTCTTGTCTCTACATATTAAATGTACTATAGAGACTCCAGTCTTTGTGATCATCAAAAATCAGAATGCATATTTTAGAAATTATCCTTCAGGAATTTTACCACTTCATTGAGAATCTCTTCCCCACAGCTTTGTCACTAACTCTTCATAGGATACTTCTAGGATGAGGCGAAGGAATAACAAATACCTGGAGGCTCTCCCTGTGTGGTCACATTACCTGTTACGATATAGTGTTCCAGCCACTTTTTAAGTGTTCTTTGGGTCACTGCACTCGTGAAGAGATACTTGGGGTGTACTAGTCCTATTATATTCATTACATCAGATTGTACACTCCATGAGACATAAACTCGACATTAGCAGGCATTTTTTTTTCAGTTTCATTCAACACACATCACCCAGGGCTAGAATAGTACTAGTATAGAATAGACACATATAAATATGTGCTAAATAAATTAATAAATGAATGGATAAATTGCCTTGATTCTGGGGGAAGCAAGCCATCAGAATCTGTTTCTGGGTGGTTTCTAATGATGTCATTTTACCCTAAAATCCCCAGAATTGTTTGATAGCCTATGTGTCTTTTCTTGACAAAAGTAATCACTGGTTATTTGCATTCTTTGCAGACAGGTATAGAAAGGAACAAAGAAACCTGCCTACAAAATAGTTAGCTTGACCAAATAACACGTTATTTGTTTTACCAAATGGGATGAGTTTATAAAGAAGGTGTTTTTCCTATAGCAACAGCTAGTCTGTGGTTATATTTCCTGATGGATAGGAAATAAGTTTTGGAATTCAGAGCTGACATCTCAAATTGGAGAGAGGTGGGGTAACATATAAAAACTGTTTGACCTCCAGGCAAATAATGTGAGTTCAAATCCTGTAAACATTGCTTACAGTATGTGGGGAATTGAAGAAATCATTAGTCAGTTTCTTTATATGTAAAACAGGGAAACTTTCTCTTTCCATAGGGTTGTTTTAAAGATTATTGGAGAAAATCTGTGCATGGGCTGATCCCAATGCCTGGAAGTTGGTAAATACTCAAGCTACAAGTGTTCCTTAAATCAGGACACATTAGAATTAGCATGTTGTAAGCGAGGCCCAGGAACCTGCTTTCCTTCAAGCAGCCCAAGTGCTTCTGATATAGATTGTCTGTAGAAATTCTGAAATAAATATCATTGTGTTATTATGATTATGTTTATATGATTATTATTTATTACAACAGTTTTGTCTGTATAGTACTGTTATGAATAGTCAAGGAGGTAACATATGTGAAATATGTTATACAAAGTTATACATTTATAAAGATGAGCTTGAACAGATCTCAGTTTGAATCCTATTGCCAAAATTTTCCATTGTTGTGACCCTAGAAAACTTTTTAAATTACTCTCAAGGTTCAGTTTTCTCCTCTATTTTTGGGCAGAATAATAATTTCCTTATATTATTGTAGGGAAATTTAATGGGAATATTGTATTTAAAGTGCATAGTTCTTTGTGTGTCTTTTAAACCCAGCTATCATTTGTAATTAATGATGTCACACGGTAGTAGAGCAGTTGTATTGCTTTTTTATACAAAGCATTTCAATGAGCTAAATTTGTATCCATTGC
>JAQZBX010045436.1:0-21082 GCA_029593785.1 Cabassous unicinctus | reverse complement strand
CCCCCCCCCCCCGCCCCATCTCCTGGGTCCTTGAATGGATTTGGGAGTTACGGATGGAGTGGGAAGAAGGGGAACAAGTATCAAGGTCCTGAAGGCGCGATGTTCCTGAAATATATTTTTAAAAAAGAAAGGCATGGAGGCCAGCGTGAATGGAACAGAAATTGCTGGGCATGGGGCGGGGGGTACAGCAGAATAAAACGAGATTGGGGAGGTGAACAGCCCTTTCAGACCATCGTAAGGACCTTTCAGCCTTCCTGGGATGCAAAGGCTTTGGGGGTCTGAGCAGAAGAGTGGATTGTTCTGGATTACTTTGTAACAGGATTACTCTCCCTGCTGCGGGGTGGGAGGGAGTGAGAGAGCAGAAGCCTGGAGAGCAATTCCGAGGATGCTGCTCAAAGCCATGTAGAAGCAGGATGGCGCTTTGGAACAAGGGAATAGGGTGAAGCTGCTGAGAGTCATCAAGCCCAGGCTGAGCAAAAGTACCACTGAGGTGCTGGGCAGATTTCTAATACGTGTTTTTCAGTTTATAGAGATAAAGATAGGCAGTGCAAGTATTTTAATGCAGTTAGGGCCTCAGGCTAAGGGCTATAGCAAACCCAAATTATATGCATGAAAAAGTTAAAAACGGGATTTATTTTCCCAATAAGCTTGGCACTGAAATATTTTGGTAACAAGGAGGTTTCTGATAACCCGTGATATGAATTAGACTATTATTTAAATTTCATAGAAAGACATTAACTGAATCTTTGCTCAAAAGGGTCTTTAAAAATCCAGCATCAGAAAAACACAAAATTTTATCATTAACATTAACTTATTATTTATCATTATAAATATGTTTTCTTCTAATATAATTTTCCTGGCCAGCAATAGATATTAGAATAGAATATTACCTATGGATAAGAACTATAAATTATGTAGTAAATATTTATTTTCGCTAGATAGAGTTTTCAATAAAATGTAGTAAAAATAGATGCCTATTATAAATTTACTTAGCGTACAATTAAGCATTAGACCTAAAAAGATAGGTTTTTTTATTGTTTTTGTTTTCACGCACAGCACAATACCATCTCTAGTTACACCCTGTACTATCTTCCTGACAATTTCCCCTGTGAACCTTCTATATGCTTTGTTCTCACTGGGCTATAGCAGTGGCGAAGTTGTTCAATGCTCAGAAAACTCACGTTCGGGTGTTGAAGTTTTACTAATTTCCGTGTAATAAAATGACATGCACTGAGAATTTGTACTTCATCCATTTCATTGGGATCATCACTCTTTTACAGCTGTTGTGTTCAAACTGCAGGTGCCAATATAACATGCTTCTCCTGCAAAATAATGGAGAAAAAGGGTAGGTAGGGGTAAGGTCAGGGGCTCCCTTTCAGACAAACTTTGGGCACCTAATAGAAATCCAAGCGAAGACATTGAATGGGCTCTTGTATGTACAAGTCAAGAGATCTAACTTTGGGAGTCCTCAGCTAAGAGAAGGCATTTAAGCAGCGAGACGAGATACAATTACTGAAGTATATAAAATCCAAGAGTTGAGCGGATTGAGCTATTATCACTCTGTGCAAATACCAGAGTGGGGAAGCAAGCAGTAGCATCCGAAAATCTGTTGCCTTCATCATAATGGTTTCTATGGAAACATTCTAGTCCAGTGGCTTTCAAATATTTTAACAGGCAGTCAGAATAGAAATATATTTACATTACAATCCATTTTTTTGTTCACACACACACACCCCTGAAAGAAAAGAATATGTATCCTTTCTACATGAAATTTGCTCTGATTAATTTCGTTGTATTCTAATTCATTGCATTTTATTTTAAAAGCATTGGAAATTATTTGTTGACCCACTGATGGATCTCCATCTGATACTGGAAGCATATAGTTTAGTCTCTGAGAGAGTTTCAGCATGTGTTTAAGAAATAAACTATGGAGACAGACTGCCAATATTTGAATTTAGGCTTCTCTGGTTAGAATCTGTGTGTACTTTAGCGAGTTATTTAAATTTGCTGTAACTTAATTTCCTTAAATGTAAAGTAGTGATAAAAGTATGTAGCGATGATGATGATGATTAATGAACAGTTTCCTTTGCCTCTGGAAAAGTGTTCAGAAACTCAAATGCTGATAGAAGAAATACATTTTTCATATTTGAGAAGTATAGTAGGTATATGGCAGTTAAAATTAAGGTGCTGATATTGTGTCCTTACCTTAAATACTTTCTAAAACATTGGGCTGGGTCTAAAAACATAGCAAAACAAATCATGTCTAAGAGTCATTATGGCCAGTAGTCAGCAGTTGATCACTCTGAATGTAGACCATAATTATTAATTTAAGACAACAAATAATCCTAATAAATATAGCTTTGATACTTAGATTTCAGTTGTAATTTCATTAATTAAATACTGTTGGCACATCCACATTGAACTTAATTTTATGATTTGAAATCTCTTTAATAAAATTTAATAAGACAAATCAGTGAAGGTATAAACAATATATACCAGTTATATATACAGTACATATTTTAATTTTTGTATGCATTAGCAATCTTTGTGAATGCACCAATTCACAATAGATATACAACAACATTTCTTTAAAACATTGATGAGAATGGACTATTTTTCCCTATTTCAAAAAATACATCTGTGTTTGAAAGAAATTTCTTATATCTAATTAACTGGTATCCTTTTGTTACAAAGTGTTTACTCTTATACTGTTTTATTTTTTTATTGTTTTGAAAATATATATATAAATGGAAAACTTCCTTCACAGAAATTCTTATAGAAAACCCACTGGGAAAAAAATTGATGACTTTCAGCTCATTTTTGTTGAAGCCAATTTGTCAGTTCAAAACCCACCATCTTCCAGGTGGTACCTGAAGAGTTGTTTTATCAAGGACAGTGGGACAAACACTGAAATGCGGCTCTAGGCTGACAAAGCTGTGTCGCCTGCCCTGCCTTACACCTGCACTTTTACCAGGTATTTATAGTCCACCCTAAATTCTTTCTCTTGATGGGAAACATGGAGATACATTTGGCTATGTAAGTGCTCACCATGGATCACACTGAAATCCCCGAATCCTTCCTCTCTGAACCTCACACCTTCCTCTTCCTTCAGTTCATTAAATCCAACTGCTTTTATCTTTCCTTTATATTAATTTTATAAATGATAATTGCTTATAGGAGAAAAAAAATACCAGAAGGAGAGGAATTACTAATAAGATTAGTCTTACAAAGTAGCAAATGAGTTGCCTAATTGCAAAGTGCTGCCCAAATATTAGTAATTTAACAATACTAAGGGAAAGAGTTCACTTTTATATTGAGATCACTTCAAATATTTAACTATGTGATTTTTAAGTAAGAAAATTGACCACTACATGATTCAGACAGTTAAGTTAATGATTAAACTCATGGAATCATAACTCACAATCTGTAACATGATAATATAAGTTTAATTTTCCATTAAATATTGAAAATTTACATTTCTAAAAGAATGCAAGTACAGACTTAAACTCAAAGTTTCATAAAATATTTTCATATCTGATGGTTATTAATACTAAATATAATAATCAAATACTAAATACAGTTAATATTTAAAATATAATTTCATGACAGAAAATTTCCTTTTTATATTAGTATGTACTGTCTAAACAGAAGCCTAACTTCTGTGTGTGACAATCATGTCTTATATTCATTGCCTTAAAATCTTGCCTGTGAATTATTTTAATCAATATTAATCTAGGTTTGACTTAATAAAGTAAACTTAACTGCCAAGCAATTATTAAAAAGTTTCCTTTGATGACTAAACTTGGTTACTAAAACTGTCGTTGTCATGGTTACCCATGACCTACATTCTGTTGCTAAATAAAAAAAATAATAAAATAAAACAAATCAACACCAGAAAGGCCTAAACAGGTGATCAGGGCCTTGAAACCTAGAGCCATGTCCTATCGGCCTACCTCCCAGACCTCTGGGAGGGGAAGGGCCTGCAAATTGAGCTCAACCACATGGACATCGATTCTCTCAATCATGCCTATGTAAGGAGTCCTCATATAGACTCGAGACATTAGAAGCCATGGGAAGCTTCCACCATTGAGAAAATACGTCTCCATGCTGGGTGGTGGGGATGGGGGTTGATGTGTTCTCACTCCATGTGGGGAGGACACGGAAGCTTGGATGCTTGGGAGAGACCTTTTCAGACCTCACTCAATGGTCTCCTCTTTTGGCTTCTTCTTATGTGTATCCTTTTACTACAGTGAAGCTGTAAGCATGCAAATAAAATGGTGATGTCAAGAATGATAGAGTTCCGTGAACTTGATCTTCTATATGGTCATGAGCAACTTGAACTCCAATATTCCTAAGTCCATCTTCTCTTAAGATATCATATTTACAGCCCTACATACTACAGGGGAGAACCTAGAATTAATAATCCAGGAGCAATGACTGAGCTACAGACTGGAATCCACAACAATGGCATCTGGACAAGTGGAAATACCTGCTGCCACCCCACATGAAAGGCTCAGGATCTGGGGGGTGTGTCTCAAAATCAGCCCTCCATGAAAGGAGCTGACATATACCAAAGTAGGGAATGAATTCAAATCCCACTGGCCTACATCAGGGGAAATGATATCCAACCAACTCCAAAATGTACAATTAAAGTATAGTTCAGTCCCAGAAGTTGTTGAACAAGAAAATGAAGAAAGACAAGTTCTCTGAAAGAATCTTTCTTGGGTCCTTGATCACTCCCTAGTAGCCTCTGATAGATAATTTAATAAACAAACTAGATCATCTTACAAGCTAAATGGAAAAAACCAACAATGACCACCAAAAAGGAGATGTGGTGGGGAGATTTCACTGATACCTTCTCAGGCTAGTGGTAGAAGTGATCCAACAAGATAAGTTAGCCACTACTGTGGCTCTAGAGGTTTGTAGAGCCCATGCATTCAATATCTTTTCTTTGCCAACTGACATTGAACTATAGAGGAAACTTACAAATTAAGTGGAATGCATGGAAGATTTTTGGAGAAAAAAACAAAAAACAAGAACAATAGTTTTCTCATTCAGAGTTGCAAAAGTCCCCAAGCTTTAAAATCAATAGAAACTAGAGGTAATTCCAGGATAGTAAGATGTTAGCATAAAGGGAAAGAAACAAATGGGAGAATGCATAGGCAAGATGCAGATGGCTTAGAGTGCCACAAGCACAATATTGTCTAGAGTTAATTGTGTTCCTTCTTTTGCCAGTGACTGCTGGGCTGAAGCCACCATGCTGAGATGGTGAGAATCTCTTCCCTTATTTCTACCACTCACTAAAATCACACTCCTTTATTACAAACTCCCAAACACTAAAACTCAAAATGCTATAACTTAACACAGAACCACGTTTTGGAACTTAAGATCTTATAAAAAACAGAGACCTCTCTTCCAGCACCAGCCCTGCTGTCAGAACTTGGAAGAAAAGGACTTCAGTTACCTGATGATGGCTAAGCCCTTCTTTCTTCAAAGAGAATCTTTTATAAACTTAGATAGAGGAAACGGAATAAACAGCATGCATAAAAAGAAAAAAAATATCAGTACTTAATCTTATTTCCCTTCCCAGCAGGATTTAACCTTAGAGTTGATGCCTTTTTTCCTTTTTTTAATTACAAAATTATTACATCTAATTGAAAAATATTAAAATAATGTAGAAGTGTCTGAGCTATTAAAGGTGAGGCATCACCTCTCTCCTCCACTCATCAAATACAACCATGGCAAGCAGGGCAGGGCATGGACTCTGTCTTAGTTTGCTAAAGGCGGTCGATGCAAAAACACCAGAAATGGGTTGGCTTTTACAATGGGAATTTATTAGGATGAAACTTACAGTTCTGAGGCTGTGAAAATATCCAAATCAAGGCGTCATCAGAGATGCTGTCTCACCAAAGATCAGCTTCTGGCAGTCCTGGACTCCTGCCACATGGCAAGGCAAAATGGCTCCAGTATCTGCCTTCTCCTCTGGGCTCCCCTTCTCTCTGAGCTCGGCTGTGGGCTCTCAGGCATACGGCTCATCTCTCCCCAGGCCTAGTCTCTTCAGCTTCCGGCTGCTCCTCTGATTCCAGCCTCCAGCCTCACTCAGCCTTTTAGGATTTCTCTGTCTTTCTGCAGCTAGAGTCCTCTTTCACATAGCAGGGTAAAAGCTTACATCTCTCTTCCTGTTTGTCTCTGTTTTCAGTCCTCAGTTTATATAACACTCCATAAAAGGATTAGGACATACTCTGGGTCCCACAATCTAATCAAAGGCCCTTAACAGAGGTGATCTAATCAGAAGTGATCTAATCAAAAGATCCTTTAACTGAATCTAATCAAAAGGTCCCATATACAATAGGCACAGGGATGGGTCAGTTTAAGAACAGAAGACTATTTTGATAAAGTTCAAGCTTTCTTTTTTTAAAATTTTTTATGTTCCATACTTTTTGGGTCTTACTTAAAAAAACCTTGTCCTAATCCAACACCACAATGATTTTCTCTTATGCTTTCCTATAAAATTTTTGTGATTTCAGCTCTTACATTTAGGTTTTGATTAACTCCAAATTAATTATATATAGTATGAAAGAAAGACTAAGATTTATTTTTCTCTATGAACTTTGAGTTGTTGCAACACCATTTGTTGGAAAGGCCATCCTTTTACCACTGAATTAACTTGGCACCTGTGTTGAAAGTCAATCGGCTATCTATGTGTGGATCTGTTTTGGAACCTTATTCCTTTCTGTTCTGGACATGTATTCTCAAGCCAATACCAGACCATCTTGGTTAAAACGTCAATCTATTTTTATTTTCATGATCCTGATTGTGTATTTGTCCCCAATTTTCCATATGCTCATTGTCTATGTATCCATTTTACTATGGATTATTAATGTTTTTCTTCTTAACATCTATGAGTATTCTTCATCCCTTTTTCTATATTTCTCAATGAAGCAATTGTATTTAATTTTGTTCCTGGTCTTTTATTGTTAATTTCTTTGTGATTTTTGTTCCATTGCTGTTAGACTTAGATAGTTCTTTCTAACTACTAATCTGTTCAATAGGCACCCATATTTTCTAGTGTTTTAAGTTTCTATTTTTCTACTTTTTTACATTTCTTTCTCTATTTTTAAGATTTTAGTCAAATTTTTAATCATATGGCTCAGTCTTGTCCATCAAAGTTCTTTCCTGAGATGGCTCCAAATTAACTTCTAAGGGAATCTGTCTTTACCCTTTGGTCCCAAGACCCACTGTTATAGGGTTTTCATCCCAGGTTGCAATAGCTTCCTACCACTACATGGCAAAAATTTGTTAACCACAATAGAGAAAGATGCCAGCATGGAAACAAAAGATAGCTCTGATAACCATCCTTCTCTGTCCTGAAGCTACCTCCTTCCTTCCCTGACCACCCAATATAAGTAAAAATAAAGCTTCCTATATCTCTGATATAAGTAAAGCTCTCTGCATAACTATCACATGGGGCTGGTCATTCTATCCACAGCACTTGTCAGAGCTTGTAATTCTAGAATCTATACATATATTGTATGGAATGTCTCTATAAAATTTATTTATCTTCCCGGCTAAATTGCAATATCTACAAATTCAGGAAACATGTCCATTTTATTTCCTGGACAAGTCTGGAATAGAAAAGATGAATTCAAATATTTGTTGCATGAAAAGGTAAATGCCTGTTCCTAAAGAAGTTGAATATAGACTTACCACGTGACCCGGCAATATCACTACTGGGTATATACCCAGAAGAACTGAAAGCAGTGACACGAACAGACATCTGCACACCGATGTTCATAACAACATTATTCACCATTGCCAAAAGTTGGAAACAACCCAGGTGTCCATCAACAGACAAATGTATAAACAAACTGTGGTCTATTCACACGATGGAATATTATGCAGCTGTAAGAAGAATTGAAGTCATAAAACATATGACAACATGGATAACCATGGAGGACATTATGTTGAGCAAAGCAAGCCAGACACAAAAGGACAAATACTGTATGAATGCATTACTATGAACCAAATATATTGTGTAACGTATTGTTTGACTCAAAAAAATTTTATATGTATCCAGTACATTTAATTGAAAAATGTATATATTTATTCATCTGTGTTTACTTTTTAGTTTTTAATTGTTTATATTTTCAATTATTAAATGTACAAAATAAAGTAAAAAAAAAAAAAGGTAAATGCCTGCAATTTGGGTACATAAACATAGGCTATTACTGGAGAGGCAAGCAAGATGGGTTGAGAGAGAATACAGAAACAGCATTGCCAAAGGAGAAGGTATCCACAGTGGAAAATAGCATGTCCAAAAGCTCTACTGTTGATAATTCCATCTGTGGGAGCTAGGGGAGGTTACTCACTGCTCCCTGAGGCATACATATAATTTTAAAAATATTTTATTGGTACCTCCACTTTCAATTATTTCTAAATTTTTATAGAACTTAATTCTTCAATGGATTATTTTCTATTCCATCCTTGTTTTTAACTTTCAATTGTTAATATGAGGGCTTTGAAGGAAAGATAATTTATAAATCTTATATTCAGAAAATTCAGTCTAGGAAACTATAAGAAATTGCTTTGAGACGGCTAAATATTTCCCATCAGTTAAATGCTCCAAATAAAGCTCTTTATTAAATAGTAAAACAATGCAATAATAGTCAGAGTCTTGTGTTCAAAGTAGTAAATTGTTAGTAGGTACATTCAATATAATTATTATACACCATTATTGACATAATTTATAATTGTCTGATTACTTTTTTCTTTTGAATCCCCTCAATAGTCTCTTATTGGATTTATTGATTCCTGAGTTTTTATACCAGAATCAGTTTTATTCTAACATATACATTTCAAAAGCTGTCAATAAAAATGGTTTACCTCAATTATTTTTGTTATTTTTACTATATTTTAAATGCTTTTTAAAGATTTATCACCAATTTCCCATTTTCTGATAGGTAGACAAAATCAGATGCAGCCTGTCTTTCTCACTAGGAAATGTATCTTCAGCCCATTTTAAATATATTTAAATATCAATTTTTAACAATTTAAGGGCACAGATCCTGCATCTTCCTCAGTGGTGACACTGACTCTACCATTTTCTTTAATGGAAAAGAGATGGAAAGTAGAGTTTATATGCCTTACTCTACTCTTATTTACATTCAAGTAAGTAACATTCCTAGAATGATACACAGTATTGAATGATAAGGTTGCATTAGATGTATTCCTTATCTCAGTCTAACGTACAAACGAATGATAAAGCAAGGCCATGGAGGTTATTAGAGTGGTAATTTGTAGCATCCACCTTCAATCCACAAACAGCTAACTTTTGCTCCCCTCCACTGCAGAAGAGTGCACAAGCAATCTTCCCAAATATTTTATGATTAATAGGATCCCGTAGTGTCTTTTCAATATTCCTTCTTTCTGAGTTTTCCACAGTATTTGATATGCATTAAAAACAAGGTTCAGCATTTAAGATAAGTGGCATGGATGAAAAGCTTCATTCCATTCCCTTTCAAGGGATCCCTGGGGTAGCAGAGCTGATTCTCTGCAATTAAACTGGATTGCTCACGTCTCCTTGTCCGCTGCCCCTGGGGCCCTTGGCCTCTTCTCCGCCTGCTTTGCTTGTTGGTGTCATGGCTCTTGAGTGACTTTCACTCTAATGTGTGACCCCAGGTCATGCCATCTGGCCAGCTTGCTTCAGGTTCTGCTGTTTCCTTCCTCAAGGCCCCTGACACAAACGCCCCCACTCTCCTTATACTGACCCACTGGATATAAATATCTACCATGGCGTCTCCTTTAAACATTCTAAATATGTATTTCCAATTGTCTGCGATTTGTTTGACTCTTGGGAGAGTGTATAGTCATTTCAGTGTCAAGACAAAAGTTAAAAGTATTTCTTCCGCATGCACAAAAGATATTTCTTCCATATGCATTCCATTTGCATGGCTTTGGGCAGTGAATTAAACTCTTTATCTGGGTTTCCTCCTCTCCAGTCGGTTAATTTGAGACATCATAAATATTCTCACAACCTGTGGCCATTCTAAAAGGTCCATTCACATAGCTCTCCTCAGACTCGCTGTACCCCATCTTCCACTCTTGTTCATTCTGGGTCAGCACCCTGGGGCACCAAGCAGCATGGAGAACACTTAGGAGCTGATACAAAGGGGGAAACAGAAGATATCTCCATTTTGCTCCTGGCCAAGGCTTTCAGTTTATTATTTTTAAAATTATACCTCATTTCAAAGAGGAATATATAACACAACTAAGATAGAAACCTGATTTGGGATTGGAAGACTTGATCTGAAGGGATTTCTGGTAAAACTGCTTAATGCATAATATGTTCCATTCAGTTAAACACACATTTGTTACCAGCTTAGCAGTGAAAAGAAATAAGCAAATATTATAAGTGACATACGGATAAACAGCCTGTTCTCAACGAATCTCCAGACCAGTAATGGGTGCTTGGGAAACACTTAACACAGTTTTCCTGATAGAAATGACTGCAAAAGAATCAAAGAAACTTAAGAAATAAAAATGACTTTCATAAGTCAAGTGGAACCTCATTGATACAATGATTCATTCATTTATATAAAAACAATATTTGTTAAATAACTATATTTCAAAATGATAAAACATTTGTAACTAAGTAAGAGAAAGAAACAAATTTTAAGGATGAAATTTTTAAATGTTTTTTTTTTTTTTTTTTTTGCTAGACTAGTCTTGAGAAATCCTATAGTGAAAGCTGGGTTTCCCTACACTTTAACTATATGCTCTATATTTTGGGACACAAAGAGAACCCATGAGCCCAGAACTAATAGAGTAATTGAAACTAGGATATTACTTCCTATGATAACAGATCTGCATTTGACTGGGAGGCTGAATGTCAAAGCACCTCAGCTTATGGTCCACAAAAGATGAATCCAACAACAATCATCAGATCAGAAGAGGAGAAGAGGCACCACCATCAAATTATTTTGGAAAACAGAAGAATAATTTAGAAATAGCTTGTGTCCTCTGTCAAAATTAAGGGATATAAAAATGAGAAATAAGCTACAAAAGTTGGAATGATATTGCAATGGACTGAAATACAGAGATCAAAATAGCACTTGTTGGGAAAAGAAAAGCACACATAGTTTAAAAAAGAAAAAATATATAATTGAGCTTTAAAACTCTATAAGGAATACTAGAAGGCAGACTGGACCATAGAAAAATAAATCAGTGATTTGTGGATGAAATGTATAAGAAATCCCCTCAGAGTGCAGATTAAAATGTGACCAGTGATGAAAGAACAGATACAAAGAAAGATAGAGAAAAAAAATTAAAAGCAAATCCATTTAAGTTTCTTTAAGAAGAGAGCAGAAGTAATGGAGTACAGACAAGAATAAGGAAATTATATAGAGGAATATTTTCCTAAAATGAAGAAAAACTAGGCTGTACATAATGGTGGAATTACTATGTACATAGAAAACAAAAATATTGAAAACCTCTATTCCAGACTGTAACTGATAGTGACTGCTTCAAAACATATGGCCAAAAAATATCAGCTGCCTACAATTATAAGAATTTTTTTCTCTGGGATCTACAGATCTGCTGGTACTCTTGGATGGTCTCAGCTGCGATCACTTGCTGAGGGTCAGCCGGAAGTTGGCTGATCTTGGCTGAACTTTGATGGGCAGCTACAGACTGGCCACCTTGGTTCTGCTCCATGTCTTGGTCTGAGCCACAGGTTGAAGGGCAGCAGCTTTCCAAGACAGCCCTTCTCACAGCAATGGCAAAGGCTCAAAGGGCAATCCTAACTGCACAAGCACACATCAAATCCCAGCTTGGGTCCACCCTCCAAAGCAAATCGCATCGCGCAGAGAGGTCAAGGATTCTTGTAAGCAAATCAGGTCTATCTAGTGAAGGCAGTAAAAATTGCCATTTTTCATAGAAGCTCTAAGTTAAAAAAAAAAAAAATCTTAAGAGTAGCTAGAATGAATGCCTACGTTCTTTGTTGTAGATGCAAGTCATTCATTCAAATGATTTACTCTGTTAAATCAATTTTGCGTTTTTTCATAATCATATTTCTAAAATAAATGTAGCCCATAGATTATTTGTAAAGAATATAGTATGAATGAATTATGTTCTCATTGAACAAGAGAAAAACCTTTAGTTCTGTTGTCTTTTTCTCTAGTAACAAATGTTCTCCTTTGCCTAGGGATTCATTTATTTCTAAATATAAAAATATGCATTTTTATTTTGGTGATATTTAGAATTAAATCACTTTTATGATTCACCACTCATCTCTGGAAGAAGATTGGCAATTTTGGTTAAATCTCTCCCAAAGTAATAAGCCCAAAAGCTTTTCTTCTGGCTCACAGAAAAATCTATAGAGTCCTGATCTGCTAATGAAATATCATTTCTGTAACAAGTCCTGGGTCTCTTATGAGTATTTCCAATAAGTCATCTTCAATGGCCTTACAAAATGAAAAGTGCTGCTTGAAGAAAGCATGTAAAGAATTCCAAATGTAAGCTATATGTGGGAGTGACTACCTATGTGTGTGTATAAAATGTGTTAATTGCAGTAATTATTAAAGATGAATAGATAACTTTTATGGTGGTTTGAAGTTGTATGTACCCTAAAAAAATAGATTCTTAAATCTAATCCATTCCTATGGGTGTAAATACATTGTAAGTAAGACCTTTTGATGATGCTACTTCAGTTAAGGTGCAGCCCACCTCAATCAGGATGGGTCTTAATCTTATTACTGGGTCCTTTATAAGAAGATAAAATTCAGACAGAGAGAAAAAGCCATGGAAGCAAGAAGCTAATATCAACAAAACACAAAAGAGAAAGTAGAGACCAGGAGATGCTGCCATGTGTCTTGCCATGTGACAGAGGCAAAACACAGAAGAGAAAGTAGAGACCAGGAGATGCTGCCATGTGCCTTGCCATGTGACAGAGGGGCCAAAGGTCACTGGCAGCCAGTCTTCAGGAAGAAGGCATCACCGTGATGAAGCCTTCATTTGGACATTTTCCCCAAACCTCAAAACTGCAAGCTAATAAATTCCCATTGCTTAAGCCAACCCATTTCATGGTATTTGCTTTAAGAAGCCTAGGAAACGGAAACAGAGTTTGGTACCAGGAGAGTAGGGAGATGCTATTGAAAACACTGGAGATGGCTTTGGAATTGGGTAATGGGTAAGGGCTGGATGAATTTTGAGGTGCTTCACAAAAAAGGCTTAGATTGCTGTAAAGAAACTGTTGGTAGAAATATGGATGTTAAAGGTACTTCTGATGAAGATTTAGAAGAAAATGATGACTGTGTTACTGGGAACTGGAGGAAAGGCAATTCTTGTTTTAAAGTGGCAGAGAAATTGAGTTCTGATGTCAGAAGGAAGGCAGAATTTGAGAGTGATGAACTTGGATATTTAGCTGAGGAGATTTCCAAGCTAAATGTGGAAAGTGCAGCCTGCTTCCTCCTTGCAGCTTGTAGCAATATGTGAGAAGAAAGAGGTAAGCTGAGAACAGAATTCCTGGGCACAAAGAAAGCAGAATTGAAGGTTAGGAAATTCTGAGTTTCTAGAAAGGAAATCCCCGGAAAATAGTGCTCCACATGAGGGTATAAAGGAATATGGATCCAATGAGCCATTTCACTGAAAGTCAGGATTGGAAATGCAGCTATCCAGGAAGGATTTGTGGAAAGTTCTTTTGTCTGATGGTTTGGACCCCTATGTACTGCATGCAAAATCAGCTCGTTTTTTTTTGCAAGAGCTGCATGAATGGAACCACTTCTTCCTGGACTAAAAGCAACACAAAAGGGACAAATTGAAGGAAAAATCACTTCCAGGGCAGAACCATGGAAGCTGAGGTCTGGCCCAAAGACATTTTCTCAGGCCAAGAGAGAGGGCCCACCATGTGTGAGGAAAGCGTTAGCATGTCTATGCACCTGGAAAAGGCAGGCCTCCCGCCCCATTGTGCTGGAAGAGCGTTGCTGCCCAGGCTTGAGAGTAGGTACAGTGTGGTAGTTTGAAGCAGTATGCACCCAAGAAAAACATGCTCTTAAGCTTAATCCATTCCTGTGGTTTTGGACCCATTGCAAGTGGGATCTTTCGATGAGGCTACTTCAGTTAAGGTGTGACCCACCTCAATGAGAAGGGGTCTTAATCTTATTACCGGAGCCCTTTATAAATGGAATGAAGAGAGAAAGAGAGGGAGAGCGAGAGAGAGAGCGAGAAAGAGAGAGAGAGAGAGGGGAAGCCAAGAAAGTCAGAGGCGAAAATCAGCAAAATCTGTAAGAGAAGGGAGAGACCAGCAGCTGCCATGCGCCTTGCCATGTGGCAGAGGAGCCCAGGGTCGCTGGCAGCTGGTGTTAGGAAGAAAGCATCGCCTTGATGACGCCTTGACTTGGACGTTTTCCTGGCCTCAGAACAGTAAGTTAACAAATTCCCATTGTTTTAATCAATCCATTTCATGATATTAGCTTCAACAGCCTTGGAAACTAAAACAACTATAGCTTATTTTATTTTTTTAATGATAACTGATAGGAAATACTGATCAGGAGAGAAAAATGTGAGAAAATAGACACTTCCAGGCACTGCTGGAAGTTTCAACTGGTGCAGTCATTCTGAATAGACATCTTGCAAGACTTAGTGAAATTAAATGAGTTGCTTTTTTATTAATATGGAATTTCAAAATTTAGAAAGACATGTGAAAGTGTTGGGCTTCACTGATCAGAAATAAAATGAATTAAATGGGCAAATTTCTAAAATTCTAAAATGAGGAGATTATTCCCAGTAGCCCTTACTACAGGACCCATTCTTCATGTGAATAGCATAGTAGGAAAAAATATGTGCAAATGAAATAAATGATATTTGAGGCCGAAAGAGAGGTTCTCATATGAACTTTTTATTGAAGACAATACGAAGGTACATAATGAGACTGTAGGCAAAAGAGCTTAGCTAGTAAATAAAAAGAAATCACTAAGCTCGAATGCTTCACTGTGCCTTGAATATGATACATTTTGGCCAGAATCAAAATTTTTATTGATCTGTACTGCCCCACCTATTCTGCTAGACACCTTGAAAGAGGGTCACAAACTTGAATTCTTACATGGCTCAGGTTAGTAACTGAATGAGTAAAGACCAGTTGAATGCTATAGAAAAAACACAAGCCCCCTTCTCTGGATGAGCATTTGCTGCCTCAAAGCAATAAAGATGCAATCTGCCAGATTTTGAGTTTTTCAAGAAAACCTGGAAGCAAAAATATTTGTGTGAATCTCATTTTAAATTTATTTAATTTTTTCTTGGAATTCAGAAGCATAGAGTCTACTTAATAATAGTACTCGGAACATGATATGCAATTATAATCAATCCTGTAAAACCCAGTTCTTGATTAAAATTCTCAATATTCATTTTATTTCATTTTTAAATCTAATTGAGTTATTTCATTTCATTTCATGATCCCTTCTTCCTTACTCTGAACACCCATTCCTTTCAAACACTCCTATGTACTTCTCTAATGTTTTTGATATATTTTCATGGTGGTATATTATAAAATGCATCAATATTTATAAAATATGTAATGTACTTTTTGTATGTGTTTATTTAAATTTATGTTACATCATTCTGAGTTATGGATAATTTTTAGCTTTTTAAACTCAGCAATATATTTGTTATTTCTTTTTAGTAGTGAAGTTGTTGGTTTACAGTATGAACACCTTGCATTGTTGTGGTACATTTGTTAGAATTGATGAAAGCACATTTTTACAATTGTGCTATTAACTGTAGTCCATGGTTTAATTTAGGGTTCACTGTTCGTGTAGTGTCAACAATACATTAATCCACATTAGAACTATTTGAAGCACCCCATATGTTTCGGTTTCGGTTAGCCCACTGGTAGCTATTTAGATGGTGTACTGCTCCCACTACCATAAATACTGCCCTGATAAGTATATTCAAATATGTCTCTATTGGGATGTGTGATATTTTCTCTGAGTTATATGTCAACGAATAGGATAGCACATGGTACATGCATGATTAATTTCACCAAATACTACTAGATTTCCCTCCAGAATGGCTGCAGTAGCTTACACTTCCTTGCAGAGCATTTAAAGTGTCCATTTCTCTGCATCCTAAATGTTTTCTCAGATTAGTGAGATTTTTGTCATGTGCTTTTAATATGCATTGCATTCTCGCTTTTCTGGGATGTAACCATTCACAGCATCCAGTCTTTTTACTATTTGAAAAGCAAGGTGGTTCTTGCTTTTTAATATTCAGAGAGGGCACTGTATGCACGCTTTCCTGCTCTTTTGCTCTTTTTAATTTTTCATGGTGTCTTTTGATGAATGGAAACATATATGAATATTTTTCTTTAAAAAAATTCTTTAATCTTTTCCTTTATGGTCTGTTACTTTTATACCTAGTTTACCAAATTTCTGTCTACCCTGAAATCACAGAGCTAACCCCCCAAAATTTGCTTCAACCTTGAAAAGGTTTGCTTTACACACTGAGGTCTCCAAATCACATGGAATTGATCTCTCAGGGTGGTTTGAGGTGAGGACAATGTTTATTTTCCCATGTAGAGAAACATTTGTTTTCTGATCAACTCTTTCCCACTGCTGTGCATGCCAGTTTGGTCATACATCATTGTTCCCTGTATTTATATTTCTATTTTTAGGCTCTTGATTTTGTTCCATTCATCCCTTTTTCTGTCCGTGCACCAATGTCACCTAGCCATAGATCTGTAAAAATATCTGGCAAAGCAATTTCTTTAGCATTTTATATAACTTTAAGAGGCAGCTTAAGTTCCACAAAAATTCCTATAGAATTTTGATTGGAATCTCAATGAATTGTAGATTTATTTCAAAAGAGCTAATATCATTGAAGAACTATAAAATCTATTTCCATTCTAGGATATGTTAGAGATTTCAAAGGGCTGTCAAAAAGTGAACTATTTCCCAAACATTTATTTTTTATATTTTTTAAAATTTTATTGAAGTATATCATTCATACATGAACATACATAAGCAATAAATGTGTAGTAAAAGCTGTGAACTTACAAGACAAACATGCATATCATCACACAGGGGTCCCATACATCACCCCACCACCAACACCTTGCATTGTTGTGAAACATTTGCTACAAATTATGGACAAGCATGTTCAAAATCTTCCTACTAACTATAGTCCATATTTCCCAAACATTTTTTAAATGGGAATTTAAAAAATACTATTTAAAAACTATCTTGATAAGTAAAATCCTTTCTAAAACATATTCCATTTACTTCAAAGTTTTTAAACACATTTATATTGATAATCTGAGCACTGAATATAATGTAAACAAATTGATTGTGTCTGGGGAGTATGCACATATTTTGGTGTTTATTACGCTTACCTGCCTTCAATACTATATTCCTGGATATGTCTAAGAATGTGCTTTTTACCATGCTCTTAATATTTATCTGTTCACAAAATTGTATATATGCTTCTTCAAATTCACATTTTTTTGGAATTGTCAACTTCTTTCATCAACTCCTTTCTGTTAAGCAGAATATGCTTCATAAGAATATTCTCACTATATGTGTTCATGAACTTGCAAAAAGCAGTCTAATTTCTGTTAGAGAGAGGGTATTTTCAAATATAAGTTTGTCACATGAAAATGTACTAACATTGCAGCCCAAATGACTCCACAGGTACTGTCTTTGGTCTCCTTTCAGAGAGTCTTCTTAGCAAATATTTTTGACAGAAAAAAGCATCAAATAATAGTTTCTACTTATGGTTGTTTTGACTGCTTTGGAAAATTTAGGTGCTACAAAATGGAATGACTTCTTATATTCATTCCATTATGTTTTAGTATATAAATAGATTCTGTTAGATATAGAAACTATCAAAAGATTCTTCCCACGGGTCAAGATATTACACATCGCAACGGCAGAATTTCAAAATTGACGTGTGTACGCCATTATTTTTAGATGACCAATATCATTGTTTTTTTACTTTTGCTTAATGTACGTGAGTGTGCTATTTATTTTTTTGAAAGGATATTTTTGAAATTGTTTTTGCATAACTATTTTATAGGTCCACCAATATAATAAAACAAATATGTTGGTCCAGTAATAAATAACTTGTCAAATTGTATCATTTTAATTATTCTTTAATGCCCTTTTTCACTCTCCACAATCACCTAATTGGGACAATAAATTTTATCGCCAGCCTATGTGTCACCAAACTTTCTGTAGTCTGAATTCATGATATTTTTCCCTATTTTGTTTCATCTTTTCCCATTTCTCATACTCTCTTGTCTCATTTTGAATATATTATTTTGTATGAATTAACTTCTGCTCCTTATTTAAATATTCATTGCTGCCGGTTGACCTTTATTTATTTGCATCCTACATCACAGTCTGAATTCCAGCTTATCTTTTCTCATGTGTTTTATCTTAAATTTTTTTTTCATCTCGAAACACCCCCAGGGCCAAAATTCTCTAAAGATGATAACATCCTTTATCAAATTAAAACCACAAGGAACTGCCACTGCACCCTTTAGAGTGGCTAAAATGAAAAAGACCAACAAAGCCGAGGGTTTAGACGGTTAAATCAACCGAGACCCTCCTACTGCGGGCACGAATGTTAGGTCGAACATCCACCTTGTACAACTGCTCCTCAGTGTCTCACAAAGTGAACAGATGTCCCCCAAAACCCCTGTAACAAAAATGTTCATAATTCTTAATGGATAATATCCAAAAATTGTAACCCAAATATCCAATAACAAGTAAAGGGATAGGCAGCTTTTGTTACATTCTTACAATGGAACACTGTTCCTCAAGAAAATGCATGCATTGCTGCTATAAATAAGAGCAAGGAAAAACGTCACAGAGAGTTTTTGAGTAAAAGAAGTCGCACAGCAAAGCATGCACTGTTCGATTCCACATGATAAAAATCAGACCAGCCGTTTCCTGGGGGGAGGTGTATAATGGGGCAATGGGTGCAATGGGGGAAAGGGGTACCTTGACTGAGCTGGGGAACACACAGGTGTCAAGGGCATCAAACTATACTTTAAATCCGGGTACTTATTTTATGCAAATTATAAATTATTGAAGGTGGTTAAAATTCCATTGCTTTTCCTAACAATTCTAAGATTACGTGTAAAAAATAAGAACAGAAATTCTAAGCAATTTTTTATTTAGGCATAATCAATCTAAATATATTTTGGTCTAGAACTAAATGAATTTAAAAAACACACCAGTGATAATTTTTTTTAGGAAAAAATACACCATCAGTAAAAGCTTTTTTCATTAAAAATAATAATTGGGAGTAGGGTATTTTAATTCTATTCAGTTTTTTCCCAGGTATTATTTTATCATTTTAAAGACTAGATTCCTTAAATAGACTTGAATTATTATAGCCACACACTATTTAGGAAACTAAATGAAATATGTACAAATAAAGAGCAAATAAGGCCTACACTTTTTATTACCAGTTACTATGCTTTATGTTGGACTAGTATTTCCCAAACTATGTTCATTGAACAATAATTTCCCATAATTTGTGCTTCATGAAAAATACATATGTTTGTGAGTATTTTTACAAAAATATTCTGAACAAATGAATATAAAACTTTTGTGAAATAATTTTAAGAAGTTGTGCACTATACTTCAGAAAGAGAATCATTTTCAAGAATACCTCATATATAAAAGCTTTGGGTGTTTATACAGGGTAACATTTTTCTTTAACCCTCAGTGGATATTTGTTTTGTAATTAATGATCACATGTGCATGTGTTTTTTTCTGAAATATTTCTTTTTCATTCTTAATAAAGTGAAAATCAACACGTCTTTTCTACTTTTTATCTGTTAGGATGCTTAAAATTGCTTGTTATAGTTATGATAATTTCATGCATCAATTAATTAATCAGTGAAATGTTTTGCTGTTTTCATTAATCTGAGCATACATATTAGAGATCATGTTGATGCTTTATCAGCTGGTTTTAATTAAGAAATGTTCATGGACAAATGAAGGAAATATTTCCAATATGCAATCTGCCTTGTTATTTTAAGCATGTATTTTCTTCTTGGTGGAAATATTTTTGATATCTACAGCAGCAATTTTTCCCTGTTGAGATTGATCTATATTTCACCTATGGAAAAGTTTCCAAGCCTGTGCTGGGGAGAGTACCCCAAGCCTATCTAAGGGCTTACAGTGTATCTCATTTATGAGTATGTGGCTCCCACACAACATCGTCTTCACCTAATGGAGCTACTTTATGGCTGAAGAGGTGCAACAATGCGCAGGTGACAATGGGACCCGTTCACATATAATATCAACCAGAACCTGTTTGCCTGTATAAATATTGGGGTGACCTCTTAAAAACAGAACTAAGTTCTGAAAGGGGACGACACCTTTCAAGATTTGTGCTTTATCCTCAAAGGTGAGGCATTTTTGTATTTTGAATGAATAGCCATCTTGTGGTGCTTTGTCCCCATTAACTAATTACATGGGCCAGGAACCAAAGGGTAGAAGTAGATGCAGCCCCTTCCACCATGACATCCAGTGATCCACTTCAGGAAATTGCTTCCTGCCCCAACACCTTTAGGCTCTGATAACTTAGAGGACTTGTTTGCCAGGAGTGGGACATTTATGCCAGGTAGGAACTCGGTTGTTACTTGGTTACTTTGACCTACTCAACCTGGTAGACCAGGAAGAAAAGAAAGGAGCTAATTTACTAGCAGGTGTAATTCACTTGCACCGTCCTGAATAGAGAGGTGCCTTATGTAGGGAAGGTGTTGGGCATTTTGGAACTCTAATTATTTACTGGATGTCTCTTGCTAATTTTCTGCCTGGAAAGCACCTGAAGCAACAATGATACAAGCATGGTGATCAGAAACTGTGCCCCATCCTGGATGAAGTTTGTGCAATTTAGACTAGCAAACCTGCTGGATGAGTGTCACCAGAATCTAGAATGGGTGTGGAAGAGGGGGATGAGGGATTTCAGCTACAGCTTCAGGATCAAATGCAGCAGTGGAGAATCCTGCTTGTTCCACTAACCAACCTACCTTCCTCCCTCCCTCCCTCCCTCCTTCCCTCCCTTTCTCTCTCTC
>JAQZBX010045435.1:0-21049 GCA_029593785.1 Cabassous unicinctus | reverse complement strand
CTCTGTAATTGCTCTTCCTTGTAGTCCAGATAGTAGTGTAGGGAGGGCTTTAATGGAATTAGAATCCTTAAACATTATGGGAATGATTGGAACTCCAGAACTCGGTCTGGTAAAAGTCAAGTATGGGCCGTTAGTCACAAAAGACAAGGTGTGTGTGGCTACTGCAATGAAAGTCAGATTCAAAGCAGCACTCAAAATACTCTGAGTTGCACAGAGTTGTGGTATTGGCTAACAGATCATGGGGTACCTAGAAGTGAAATAGATGGGCAGTCTACTAAATTTCTTCTTGATCTGCATAAACAAGAGTTCTAGGTTGAGTGAACAAAACCCTAACTCAAATTACAGATGCAGAGAATCATGGCCCCTTAATCAATTCCCAGATCTGAGACATTTTACAGAAACAGAGCCCCTTGAATGAGGATAAGGCCAGGTCCCCTTGAAGAAATATCCTGTTAAATTGCCAAAAATTTATACTGTTAATCTTCCTCCCACTTTTCCCCAAAGAAACCTACAGCCTTTTACCAGAGTAACTGGGCATTGGGGAAAAGGAAGTGATCAGACATTTCAGGGATTATTAGACACTGGCTCAGAAGTGACATTAATACCAGGAGAACCAAAAGGTCACTATGGTCCACCAGTCAGAGTAACGGCTTATGAAGGTCAGGTAATTGATAGAGTTTTAGCTCAGATCCATCTCACAGTGGGCCCAGTGATTCCCTGAACCCATTCTGAGGTTATTTCCCCACTTTCAGAATGCGTATTTGGAATAGACATACTCAGTAACTGGCTGAATCCCCACATTGGACCCTTGACTTGTGGAGTGAGAGATATTATGGTTGGAAAGGCCAAGTGGAAGCCACTAGAACTGCCCCTACTTAGCAAAATAGTCAATTCAAAGAAATACCAGATTCCTGGAGGGACTGCAGAGATTAGTGCCAACATCAAGGATTTGAAGAATACAGGGGTGATTCCCACCACATTACCATTCAATTCTACAATTTGGTCTGTGCAGAAAACAAATGGATCTTAGTGGATGACAGTAGATTATCATAAACTTAACCAGGTGGTGACTCCAATTGCAGCTGTTGTCCCAGATGTGGTATCATTGCTTGAGCAAATCAACACATCCCTTGGTCCCTAATATGCAGCTGTTGATCTGGCAAATGCTTTTTTCTTAACTGCCATTAGTAAGGACTACCAGAAAAAGTTTGCTTTCAGCTGGCAAGGACACCAGTATACCTTCCCTGTTCTGCCTCAGGGGTATATCAACTCTCCACCCTTTGTCATAATATTGTCTTCAGGGAACTTGGTCATCTCTCCCTCCCACAAGACACCACACTGGTCCATTATATTGATGATATCATGTTGATAAGACCTAGTGAGCACAAGTAGCAAAGACTCTAGACTTATTGGTAAGGCATTTGCATGAGACAGAATGGGAGATAAATCCAACAAAAATACAGGGTCCTTCTAAGTCAGTGAAATTTCTAGGTGTCCAGTGGTGTGGGGCATGTTGAGATGTCCCTTCAAAAATAAAGGATAAGCTGCTGCATCTGGCTCCTCTTATCACCAAAAAAGAGGTATAACACTTTGTTGGTCTCTTCAGTATTTGGAGACAATACATTTCTCATTTGTGTATGATATTCTGGCTCACTATAAAGTGAACAGAAATACTGCTAGTTTTGATTGGGGACCAGAACAAAAGGAAGCTCTGTGACAGATCCAGGCTGCTGTGCAAGCTGCATGACCACTTGGACCATATGATCCAGCAGATCCAATGGTGCTGAAAGTTTCAGTGGCAAATAGAGATGTTGTCTGGAGCCTTTGGCAGGCCTTATAGGAGAATCAAAAGACAGACTCTTAGTATTTTGGAGCAAAGCCCTGCCATCCTCTGCAGATAACTACTCTCCTTTTGAGAAACAGCTTTTGGCCTGCTACTGGGTCTTACTAGAGACTGAATGCTTAACAATGGGCCATCAAGTTACCATGAGATCTGAGTTGCCTATCATGAGCTAGGTATTGTCTGACACACCAAACCATAAACTTGGGTGTGTACAGCAGCACTCCATAATAAAGTGGAAGTGGTATACACGAGATAGGGCTTGAGCAGTTTTGGAAGGTACAAGTAAGTTATTTGAGGAAGTAGCCCAAATGCCCATGGTCACTATCCCTGCCATGTTATATTATCTTTCCCAGCCCACAGCTTTGTCTTCTTGTGGAGTCCTTTACAATCATTTGACTGAGAATAAGAAAACTCAGGCCTGATTTAAAGATGGTCCTGCATGATATGCAGGTACCACCCAAAAGTGGACAGGTACAGCATTGGAGCCCATTTCTGGGACATCCCTGAAGGATAGTGATGAGGAAAAATCTTCCCAGTGGGCAGAACTTCAAGCAGTGCACCTGGTTGTTCATTTTGCTTAGAACAAGAAATGGCCAGAGGTGTGTTTGCACACTTATTCATTGGCTATTGCCAATGGTTTGGCTGGATGGTCAGGGACTTGGAAGGAACATGTTTGGAAAATTTGTGACAAAGAGTTCTGGGGAAAACGTATGCAGATAGACCTTTCTGACTGGGCAAAATCATGAAAATATTTGTGTCCCATATAAGTGCTCACCAGAGAGAGACTTCAGCAGAGGAAGATTTTAATAATCAAGTGGATAAGATGATCCACTCTGTGGTTAATACTCAGCCTCTTTCCCCAGCCACTCCTGTCATTGCCCAATGGGCTCATGAACAAAGTGGCCATTGAGGTAGAGATTGTGGTTATGCATGGCCTCAGCAATATGGACTTCCCTTTACCAAGGCTGACATGGCTACAGACATTGCTGAATGCCCAATCTGCCAGCAGCAGAGACCCATACTCAGCCCCTGATATGACATCATTCCTCGAGGTGACCAGCCTGCTACCTGGTGGCAGGTTGACTACATTGGACCACTTCCACCATGGAAGGGGCAACAATTTGTTTTAACTGGAATAGGCATATACTCCAGATATGGGTTTGCACTTCCTGCACTTCCTTCCATGCCTCTTCTAAAACTACCATCCATGCACTTACCAAATGTCTTATCTAATGCCATGGAATTCCACACAGCATTGCTTCTGACCAAGGAACCCATTCCACAACAAATAATGTGCAGGAATGGGCACATGCCCATGGAATTCACTCATCTTACCATGTTTCCCATCACCTTGAAGCAGCTGGATTAATAGAATGGTGGAATGGCCTTTTGAAGACTCACTTATGGCACCAAATAGGTGGCAATACCTTGCAGGGTTGGGGCAATGTTCCCCAGGAGGCTGTGTATGCTCTAAATCAGCATCCACTCTTTGGTGCAGTTTCTCCCATGTCCAGAATTCATGGGTCCAGTTATCAAGGGGTGGAAATGAGAGTGGCATCACTCACTATTACCCCTAGTAACCCATCAGGAAAATTTTTGCTTCCTGGTCCCTGCAACCTTAAGCTCTGCTAGTCTACAGTTTTTAGTCCCTAAAGGAGGAGTACTGTCATGAGGGAACACAACAATTTTTCCATTGAAATGGAAGTTAATATTGCCACCTGGGCACTTTGGGCTCCTCTTACCTCTGAATCAATAGGCAAAGAAGGAAATTACCGGACTGGCTTGGGTGATTGATCCTGACTATCAAGGGGAAATATGATCACATTTACATAATGGGGGTAAAGAAGAGTTTGGGTGGAATACAGGAAATCCTCTAAGGGCAACTCCTAATACATGCACTGTGATTAAAGTCGATGGAGAATTGCAACAACCCAATCTAATCAGGAATAACAATGGCCCAGAATCTTCAGGAATGAAACTTTGAGACACCCCACCAGGCAAAGAACCACAGCCAGCTGAAGTGCTTGCTGAGGGTAATGGGAACATGGACTAAGTAGTGGAAGAAGGTAGTGATAAATATGAACCTCAACCATGTGACAGTTACAGAAATGAGGACTGTAATAGTCAGAATCTTTCTTCCTTGTTTTGTTATGGGTATGATTGTATATGTACACGAAATGAATTTCTTTCTTTTCCTCCCCAACCTTTTCCCCTATCATATGAAAAGTTATATTAGTCTCTTGTCATAATAGTTAAATATGTCAAATTTAGGAGTGAATATTACACAAGGACTTGCACCCTATTCTGTAGGGAATTAATGCAATTGCTGTTGTAATATGAGATGTGAACATTGTTAGGCAGAAATATATATGTATTCATGTCTGTTATTGTTATAACTTAGAGACCAAGTATAGTTTAAGGTAATGTGTACAGTTGCCAAGTTGACAAGTTGTGGGCTGTGATGGTTAGGCTAATGGGTCAACTCAGGCAGGTAATTGCACCCAGTTGTTTGGTCAAACAAGCACTGGACTAACCATAATACAAGGATATTTATGGACTTTAGTCACCAGTGAGTTTACTGCATAGATAGTTGATTACATCTACATCAATCAGGGAGACTGCCCTCCTCAATGAGTGACACTTTATCCAAACAGTTGAATGCCTGAAAAAGGGATGTGATTTGAGCTTTCAGAGAGAATTTCCCAGCTCTACTTTGGACAGCCAATGTCTCCTGGAAACTTACTAAGGACCTTCATTGGACTTCCATTGGAGCCCCTGGTTTGCAGCATTCCTGCAGAACCAGGACTTGTGTATTCCATGGTCACCTGAGAGACTCATAAAATCTCATATTATTGACAGATATCTCCTGTTGATTCTGTTTCCCTAGAGATCTCTGACTAATACACAGCCCAAATCAGAAATGGACAAAAACTTGAAAAATATTACAAAAGATAATATATGCATGCCAATAATTGTTATAAAGGAACTCAATATATTAAAAGTCACAATGACCAAAATCCATTCTAACCTACTAGAATGACTAAAAGTGAAAGCCTGGAGATTTCAAGGTTAGTTAAGGAGGTAGAGGAACTGGAACTATTCCATATTCTTGGTGGGAGTACTAACTATTACAAGCACTTTGTTTAACTGGATGGTTGTTTCTTAGTAATGATTATCATTAACCTACCAAATGACACAGAAACTACACTCAAGGAATTTACCCAAGAAAACTATAAACATGTAGCCTCAAAAAGATTTCCATAAAAAGTCCATAGTAAATTTATTCATAATAGCCAAACACTAAAAAAATAAAACAAAACAAATAAAAAATCCTCAAATGTCCATCCACAGGCAAATGGATAAACATATTATGTTATAAAATGCAGTGTAATATAATTCATTGAGCTATAGGAACAAATTACTAATATATTCATACTGGGAGAATTTCCAAAAAACTGTGTTAAGCAAAAGAAGGCATACTTGAAGCATATACATTGTAAGATTCCATGTATATGAACTACAATAATTGATAAAACTTATCTACTGTGATAAAGGTAAGAACAATTATGTCTTCAGGTAAAGGGACTTGGCGATAAAGAACTGGAAATGAGCATAAGCGGATTTTCAAGGGTGATGGAAATGTTCCATACCTTGATTAGATTGCTATGGGAGGTGATTCCAGAGGTTACACTTATGCAATCTCAACAGGATCTCATTGACTGCCAAATTAGACACTACTCCAAATATCAGGGCTCCTGAGAACTCTGGAGACACCCAGGCACTATCGTCAGAGCAGATAGCTCATGAATTTGGTACCTTGCCATTTGGTCCTACTTTTGGGTTTGTACTCCCCAATGTAACAGAATTGGACTCAGTTGTGGTTTCTCTACACATGGCTCTTCGTTCTCTTCTATTTGACCCTATAGTTGGTGATAGAGTTGGTAGTTGTATGTCTAAGAGACTTGAATCTTTGGACTGTCCATGTACCAGCTGGGCCTAGAGCCACAACAGAGTTGCATCACCTACCCTCCAGTTCATTGGACTCGCCCAGGACAACCAAAAAGAAGGTGATGATGGACAACCACCATACCAAGGATCTTAGGTAGCCTAGCACTGTAAGCAAGAGAGTCCCATACATTGGCTGTATGGAACTGAAGCTACTTCTCAATTAGAGGTGGAATTGGCATCACCATCCCTGAATCCTCAGGATTGTGGAATGAAGAGTGAACTTATTGGTATTCTACTATAGACATATTGTGATTCTAGCAATGGAAGAAATTATATCATTGATGTCAAGTCAGTGGCCACTGGAGTTTCAGAGGTCAGGGAGAGGGAAACAGGTGTAATATGGGGGTATTTTTGGGAATTGGGAATTGTCCTGAATGATTTTGCAATGACAGATGCAGGCCATTTTATATCTTGCCATAACCTACAGAATTGTGTGGGAGAGAGTGCAAACTACAATATAAATTGTAATCCATACTTAGTAACAATACTCCAGAACATGTTCATCAATTGCAATGAATATATCACACTAATGAAGGATGTTGTTAATGGATATAAATGTTCGAAGTGCGGGGAGCAGGGCATAGGGCAGTCTCCTATAATTTTATGTAACATTTATGTAATCTAAATATGTTTTTAAAAAATAAAAAAAAAAATGATGCAATGCTCCCCCAAAGTGATCTACAGATTCAACACAATTCTTATCAAAATCCTAACTAGATTTTTTGCAGAAATTGAGAAGCTGATTCTAAGACTCATATGGAAATTCAAAGACAGTATACAAAGCCAATCTTGAAAAAGACAGACAAAATTTGGAAAACTCACATTTCTCTATATCAAAACTTTTAATTGAACCTATAATTAACACTATACTTCTTAAATATATGTCCCAGAGATATAAATCTTCAGCCTTTTCATGTGCTGGTTGAGCCTGGAATCTCAACAGAGTTGCAACACCTACTCTCCAGTTCATTGGTCTTATCCAGGACAACTAACAAGGAGATGATGATGGAAATGCCCATCCCAAGGAACAGATCGTGTCTGCAACTGCGAGATAGTCCCATCCATCTGCCTCATTGGATATAAGACCCCTCTCAATCAGAAGCAGAATGGGCATCAACATTCCCACATCCTCAAGATTGGGGAATGAACAATGGAATAAAGTAGATATTATTATTTTATTATTGACTTATTATTCTAGCAATAGAAGAACTTGTATCATTGATATAAAGGCAATGGACACAGAAATTCTGAAGGGTTTGAGAGGGAGAAATAGGTATAACATGGGGCCATTTTTGAGAAATTGGAATTGTCCTGCATGACATTGCAATGACAGATACAGTCCATTATACATTGTGTTATAACCTATAAAATTGGGTGGGACTGAGTGTAACTATAAATGAAAGTATAAGTACACTTTTAGTAGCAATACTTCTATATGCTTTCATCAATTGTAACAATTGTACAACAGCAATGAAAGATATTGTTAATGTGGGAACGTGTGTGAAGGGGAGGGGTTGGAGCATATGGGAATCCCCTATATTTTAATATAACATTTATGTAATCTAAAACTTCTTTAAAAACAAAACTGAAATTAAAAAAAAAAACATGAAGATATACTACCATAAGGATGTTAATTACTGTAATTTTCCTGGAGCCAATATCCACTAGTCTATTTCTCAAGACAAGCCCAGGAACTTTGGTAAATTCACAGACCTCTCTCTAAAGTTGTTGGGATCTTGAAATTAATATGCCATGTGAAACCATACTATTGTCTGTTCCAGGTCTTCTTCATGTTTGGTAGTACTAATCAGCAGGAAAATATGTTGTTTTAGAGAAGGGAAACAAATAGTGTTTTTGTAGTAAGCAAAATAGAAGTCCCCCAAAGATGCCCATGAAGCAAAATAGCAGTCCCCCAAAGATGCCCATGTTCTAATCCCTGAAACCTGTGAATATGTTAACTTCTGTGGCAAAGAGTCTTTACACATGTGATTAAGTTAAGGATCTTGAGATTTGGAGACTGTCTTAAACCTTTTAACATCACCATGTTATCACAAGTGTCCTTAAAGTGAAAGGGGGCAGGAGAGTGATAGCAGGAGATGTGACACTGGAAGCAGAGGTTGAAATAAGGTGAATGTTGGCTTTGAAAATTAAGAAGGGCTTCAAGCCAAGGAATGTGGAAAACCTCTAGTAACTAGAAAAGGCAAGGAACAAATTCGTCCCTAGAACCTGCTGAAACCTTGATATGAGACCACTGAGGATTCTAATCTCCATAAATGTAAGATAATAAACTTGTACTGTTTTAGGCATTATGTTTGCGGTAATATGTTACAGTAGCAAGAGGAAACTAGTACAGTTATGACTCCAAGTATGAATATTCAATGTGTTTATTAGGTTTCTAAAGATAGGATCTGTAGTTATAACTTTCACACAATCTATCACAAGCAATAAAATGTTGTAATTTAGTGAATTAAGAGAATATTTCTCATTTATCAACACATTTGAATAAATAGATTGTACAAAGAATGTATTTCAGCAGCTTTCTGTATTTATATTCATTAGATACAAGGAGAGAACACAGTTGGAGTTTGATCAAGTGGAGAATAAAGCTTATATCAAATTGCACAGGCATATCATAAAGTACCTTGGGCATGAGTCTATTTCTCTTTGTAATGTCATTATTATGAGAAAAGCTGCAAGCAAAAGAAGTCAACAGTCATTCGAAACAGAAGGATACACAGTCTTTTGTAGAATTATTAGAGAAGGAAATTGTGCAATGAACAAAGAGATGTCATCAAGGGAGTAAACTTATGTTGTAAATAATGTGGCATAAAATAATCTCTTAAGGCTATGAGTTTAAAAATTTATGATGTTGGGACTTTCATTGGCTAAAACAAATAAGAAAAATTAAAATAAACCAAAAAAATTGGAAAAATGTGTCTGTAGTTTATCAAAGAATAAGTGTTTGTATCTGTAATATATAAAAACGGCTTCTAGAAATCAGCAGTATAAAAGATCAGCAAGTTATAGTAAAATGAGAGAAAGGAAATAAATTTCAGTTCATGAAAAGACTATTAGAAATGACCCCTAAATATAGGAAAAGATAATCAAGCTCATTTATCTAAAGAGAAAGTAAGTTAAACTGCACTGATAAGACATGTTTTACCTATAAAATTAGACAAGCCTTGGAAGAATCTCTCCACTGGTCCAGTTAGAGAGAAACAAGTGCTCATTCTTTTTTTCAGTTTTTTTTTTAATTTTTATTTTAAAGAAGCTTTAGATTACACAAATGTTTCATCAAAATATAGGGAAAATCTTTAGTAAAAGGTAAAGGATTTATTCAATCTGAAGAAAAATAATATTCAATTCCCATCTTGGGGTTTTCTGCTACATTGTCTTATAGGAAAGCAAAAATCTCCTGAGTGCAAAGATAATGCCTAGCCATTGCCTAGTGAAAAAAGACAGGCCATTATGCCATGTCCTTGATATTGATGATTGTACTTATGAAATTTGTCTTGTGAAATTAAAGCAACCTACTATTATATACTGCCTCAGAGTTAACTCCCAATAGCCTCATTATTGCTCAAATGTGAAACGTGGCCTCACTCTGAACCAAAGTCAACATATAAATGCTCTACATTCCACCCCCACCCTTGGGCTTAGGACATGTCTCCCAGGGATGAGCTTTTCTGGCATGGATAGATTATTACGAAGTGCCAACTAGCACTGCATCTGTAAAAAGACCTTGACATAAGGGGGAAATGATAAATGCAAGTAAGTTTTTAGGGATAAGAGATTTCAAAGTGAGTTGGAAGGTTATTCCAGAGGTTACACTTATGCACGTCTCTGTAGGATCGCACTGACTGCCACAGTTAACAGTGCCTCAAATAGCAGGGATCCTCAGAGCTCTAGATACATCCAGAAACTATAAGCAGAATAGACACATCAGGAATTCAGCACCCTGTCAGTGGGCCTTACTTTGGAATTTACACTCCCCAGTGTAACAGTGTTAGACTCACTTATAGATTCTCTACACATAGCTCTTCTGCCTATTTTATTTGAACTTATTATTAGTACTGTACTTGATTAATATAGGTCCCAGAGACTTAAATCTTTTGTATGTCCATGTGCCAGTTAAGCCTGATTTTTAGCAGAGTTACAAACCCGAATCTCTAGTTCATTGGACTCACCCAGGACAACTAACATGGAAATAGTGATAGACAACACTCATTCCAAGGAACAGAAAATGTCTGCAACTGCAAGCAAAATAGTTCCATTCAAGTTCCCCATGGAATGCAAGTTCCTTCCCAATTAGAAGGAGAGTGGGCATCACCATCCCCAATCCTCCAGATTGAGGAATGAACAATGGACCAAATTAAACCTATTATTATTCTACCATAGACTTATTATTATTCTAGCAATGGAAGAACTCTTATCATTGATATAAAGGCAGTGGTCCTCAGAGGTTCATAAAGATGGGAGATGGAAGAATAAATGTAATATGGGGACAGTTTTGGGATATTGGCATTGTCCTGCATGATCTTGCAGTGATGGATACAGGCCATTGTACATTTTGTCATAACCCAAAAAATTGTGCAGGGCAGAGTGTAAAGTATTATGTAAACTGTATTCCATGGTTAGTAGCAATGTTTCAATAGTGTTTAATTATAACATATGTAACAATGAAGGATATTGTTAATGTTGGAAAGTATGGGAGGAGAGGGAGTGGAGCATAAGGGAATCCCTTATATTTTTATGTAGCATTTATGTAATCTAGAGCTTCTTTAAAAATAAAAGAATTAATGTAAAAAATAAATAAAAGAAAATCTTTTAAAAATATAGGGTTTTGGGAAGCCAATTTGGCTGAAGCAGTTCAATGCCTGCTTCCTACATATGAGTTCACAGGTTTAGTCCCTGGTGCCTCCTAAAAATGCAAACACACAAGAAGCATACAAAAAAAAACAAAAACAAAAACAAAAACCCTCTATCTCAGGGGAGCCAATGTGGCTCAGTGGTTGAGCACTAGTTCTCATGTACAAGGTCCCAGATTCAATGCCCAGCCACAGTATCTCAAAAAAATATATAGGGGATTCCCGTATACTGCACCCCTCCTCTTCCCACACTCTCCCCAATTGAAAACAACTTTCATTAGTATGGTATTCTTGTTAAAATTAATAAGTATATGTTGAAGCATTGCTTCTAATAATGGAATAGAGGTTACTTTGTAGTTTACACTTTTCATCACATAATTTTATAGGTTTTGAAAAATATATATAATAACCAGCATCTGTCATTGCAATATCATACAAGACAATTCCAATGTCCCCAAAGTACCCTGTACTACACCAATTCTTCCCTTTCCCTCCTCTCAAAACCTCTTGTGTCCACTGTCTTTATATCAATGAAACAAGTTGTTTCATTTCTAGAATAATCATAAGTCTACTTAATTTCATAGTTGCATACTCCCTTAAGTTTGTTCATTCCTCAATCTTGCAGACTTTGTGATGGTGATGCCCACTCTGTTGCTGATTGAGAGGGTGATTAGATTCCATAAGGCAGATGGATATAAATGTCTTGCCTGCAGTTGTAGATTCTCTGTTATTTAGGATGAATGCTGTCCATCACCCTACTTATGTTAGCTGCCTTGTGTGGGTCTAATGAAATGGAGAGTAGGTATTGCAACTCTTGTTGAGATGCCGGACTCAACCATCATATGAGCAGTCCAAATATTTCAATCTCTGGGATATATTTAATTAAAATACTGCTAATTATAGTTTCAAATAAAAGGGGCAGAAGAGTTAGGTTTAGGGAAATTGTAAATGAGTCTAACAATGTTTCATTGGGGAGTATATATTCCACAGCAAGGCCCACTCAAAGAGTGAAAATTCCTGAGATTTTCTGCCCTGAAAATAGTATATAGATATCTCTAGATAGAACCCTCAAGATCCCCACCACTTGAGGCATTGTTTACTGTGGCAGTCAATGAGCTCCTGCTGAGAAATGCATATGCAGAACTTCTGGAATGACCTCTCAACTCACTTTGAAATCTATTAGCCATAAAAATTAATTGGTATTTAATATTTTCCCCATTTGGTCACGTTCTTTTTCCAAATGCATTGCTAGCTGGCACTTGGTAATAATCCCTCAGTGTCAGAGAGGCTTATTCCTGGTAGTCATATCCCAAGCTGGGGAGCAGGTAGTGAAATTATATGATGAGTTTGGTTTAGAGAGAGACCACATTTGAGCAACAAGGAGGTTGTCAGGAGCTAACTTTTAGGCAATATATATTACTAGGCTAAGTGTCAATTTCTGCAGGAAAGTTTCATAAGTACAATCAACAATCAATATCATAGGCCTAGCATAAAGGACTCTTCTCCTACGCTAGGCACTGGCCATGTACTTGGGGGATTCTTAGCGTCCTTTTAGAGAATATAGCAGGATTTCCTAGGTTGGAAACTCAATATTCTTTGGTTATTGTTTGGTTCTCCACCCTCTGAGACATGCCCCATCACCACATGTACATATTCATATGCCATAGAAGCAAACCCCAGGTTCATCCCTCCCCACTCTTCCCCAATAACTGATATGCCACACCAATGATTCTCTCCTGCCACAGTTGTGACCCTTCTGTGATCCAAAACCTTCCCCCCAAAAAACTAATGAAGTAAAAAATTTAAAAAATCATTTAAAAAAATTATATAATAATAATAATATTACCAAATAAAATACAAAAAAAGAATTTGAAAATAAAGGTAAAAAGAAAAAAGAAAAAATATTTTTTCTATATTTCTTTCATCACCATATGATGTATTATCTTTTATGTACAGTGACAATTTCTTCTGTAAGTAACCCCACTACTTAATTTCTTTCACTTTATCTTCAAAGAAGTTTTAGATTGCAGAAAAGTCATAGAGAAAATATAGGGGATTCCCATTAACACAAACCACTTCTCCTCTCAGCATGGCCCTGTTAATAACATTTTACATGTGTGTGATACATTCGTTGCAAATGATGTAACATACTGAAGCACTGCTACTAAGCATGGTCAGTGGTTTACATTATAGTTTATATTTTTCACAATGCACTTTTACAGGCTTTGACAAAATTAAGAATGGCCTGTATCCATCAATGCAAGATCATGCAGAACAATTCCCATGTCCTATGTTCCATTCATTCTATTCTTCCCTTACCCTCCCCTTGGAAACTACACTTTGATTTTTGAAGAATAAGGTTCATAGTTGCATGCAGTAATATTGAGGACTTGACCTATTGGTCTGTTTTCTGTCATAAGGAACTGTTTATGTTCTTGAGAGATTCTTGTTCCTCTAATTGAAAGCAAATAAGTACTACCAAGGATGGGAGTTTATTATTACCCTGTTTATTTTGCGGGTTTCCATCCACTGAGATAACACATTATGTGTAGATGAATGCTTTCATATAACACAGAGGCATGCCCCATGTGTGCTCTATATTGCATATACTGCCACTGCCAACACCTTGCACTAGTAACCTCCCCTGCAATATTTGCCAGAAGAACATTCCCAACATTGTATTTTTAACAAAAAACATACAAATATCCAGAGTTGACCTGCTCCTTCATTCAAACTTTCCCCAGTTCCGTAGATAATCCAACGCAAACCCCCACCCTACAACCACACACATTCCATCACCATTGAACCCAATTACATCATTGAACTATTATCACCTCAATCAATTGCACAAACATTCCCTTCTACTTTATGATTGATTTTGCTCATATTGATCACCACACCACATTCTACTCCTTTCTGTCTCTTGATAACTTATCTTCCAGACTCTAGCTCTGAAAATCTGCTCAATTTCCTTGAGTCATATTAGTGAGGTGATTTAATATTTGTCTTTCTGTGACTAGCTTACTTCACTCAACATAAGTCTTCAAGTTTCATCCATGTTGTCCCATGTATTAATATTGCATTCCTTCTTACAGCTGAGTAATATTCCACTGCACGTACATACGACAATTTGTTTATCCATCCATCTGTTGAAAGACAATTGGCTTCTTCCAACTCTTGGCAATAGTGAATATTGCCTCTATAAATATTGGTGTGCATATGTCTTTTCATGTCCCTGCTTTGAATTCTTCTGGGTACACACCCAAAAATGGGATTGCTGGATGATATAGAAGTTCTATAGTTAGCTTCCTGTTGTACTACAAAACTGTCCTCCAGATTTGCTGCACTATTCTACATTCCCACCAGCTGGTGATGATTGTTCCCTTTCCTCCACAAACACCCTGACACTTGTAATTCTCTGTTTTTTAATAGCCATCAGTCTAATAGGTGTAAGATGATATCTCATTTTAGTTTTGATTTGTATTTCCATAATAGCTAGTGATGCTGAGCATCTTTTCATATGCATTTTAGACATTTGTGTTTCTTCTTGTCCATTTTTAAAATGATTCTTTTCTCTTTTTAAACTTTGTGATCTAGGATATTTTATGTATAGTGGATATTAGGCCCTTATCAGAAAAATGGTTATCAAATATTTATCCCATTAAGTAGACTGTTTTTTACTTTTTGACACACTACTTTGAAGCACAAATTTTTTTTAATTTTGAGGAGGTCCCATTCATCTATTTTATTTTTCATTGCTCATTATTTGGGTGAAAAATTTATGAAACCATTTCCTACTACAAGAAGCTCACATATAACTATCTTCTAGGAACTTTGTGGCCTTGCATTTATATTTAGGTCTTTGATCCATCTTGAGTTAATTTTTGTATAAGGCATGAGATGGTGATCCCCTCTCAATCTTTTGGATATGGAGACCCAGTTCTCTAAACACAATTTGTTGAATAGGCCATTCTGTGCCAGTTTAGTTGGTTGGTGGCATTGCCAAATATCAGTTGACCATATATGTGAGGATCTATATCAGAATTCTCATTTTGGTTCCATTGGTCAGTATGTCTATCTTTATGGCAATACCATGCAGTTTTGACCATTGTAGCTTTGTAGTTTGCTTGAAGGTCAGGTAGCATGATTCCTTCAATTTCTTTTTTCATTTTCAATATGTTTTGGCTATGCTGGTTACTTGCCCTTCCAAATAAATTTTGGAATTAGGTTTTTCAATTCAGTAAAAATTGCTGTTGCAATTTTTATTAGGATTGCATTAAATCTGTAAGTCAATTTGGGCTAGAGAGACACCTGATGGATGTTTAATCTTCCAATACATGAACATGGAATATTTTTCCATTTATTTAGGTCTTTGTTTTCCTTTAACAATCTTGTATGGTTTTTGTGTACAAGTCCTTTACATCTTTGGTTAAGTTTATTCCTAGGTATTTGGTTCTTATAGTTGCTATTGTAAATTGAATTATTTTCTTGATTCCCTCCTCAGATTGCTCATTACTGGTGAAGAGAAATGCTACTGAATTTTGCATGTTGATATTATATCCTGCCGCTTTACTGAATTTGTTTATCAGCTTGAGGAGCTTTGTTGATTTCTTGGTGCTTTATAGGTATAGGAACATGTCATATACAAATAGTGTAATTTTTACTTCATCCTTTCCAATTTGGATGCCTTTCATATCTTGCCTAAGTGCTCGAGTAAGTACTTCTAACACAATGTTACGTAAGAGCAATGACAGTGCACATCCTTGGCTTGTTTAAATATTACAGGGAAAGTCTTTAGCATTTCAACATTGAATATGATGCTCGCTGTGGGGTTTTCACATATACTCTATATCATGTTGAGGAAGTATCATTCTATTCCTATTTTTGAAGTTGTTTTATCATGAAAAGATTTTGTATTTTATCAAATGCTTTTTTTTCATCAATAGAGATGATCATGTGATTTTTTCATTCAATCTGTTAATATGGTTTATAGATTTGATTGATTTTCTTATGCTGAATCATCCTTGCGTAACAGAGATAAAACCCACATAGTCATGATGTATAATTCTTTTGATGTTTTCTTGAATACATTTAAGAAGTATTTTGTTGAGGATTTTAGCATCCAGCTTTATTAGAGAGATTGGGCTGTAGGTTTTTTTGCTTGTGGCATCTTTATGTGGCTTTGGTATTAGGGTGATGTTGGCATCATACAATAAGTTAAGAGCTGTTCCCTACACTTCTATTGTCTGAAAAAGTTTAAGCAGGATCGGTGTTACTTCCTTCCAGAATGATTGGTAAAATTCATCTGTGAAGCCATCTGTTCAGGTACTCTACTTAATTGAGAGGTTTTTGATAATTCAATATTGGTATTTAGAATGGTCTGTTGAGTTCATTGATTTCTTCTTTTATCAATCTAGGCTGCTTGTGTATTTCTAGAAGTTTGTACATTTCATCTGTTATCCATCTTGTTGGCATACAGTTTTTAAAGTATACTCTTATGATACTCTTTATTTCTGTGGGATCCTTGGTGATATCCCCTTCCTTGATTTTTTAAAAATTTAATGTATTTGCATCTTTTCTATTTTTTTCTTTGTTATTCTGGCTAAGGGTTTATCAATTTTGTTAATCTTCTCAATGAACCAGCTTTTGATTATGTTAATTTTTTCTGTGTTTTTTTTTTCTAACTCAATTTCATTTAGCTCTGATCTAGTCTGTTATTTCCTTCTTGCTGCATGCTGTGCCATTAGCTTGCTGTTCTTTTTAGTTTCTCCATGTGTGCAGTTAGGTCTTTGATTTTAGTTCTTTTTTCTTTTTCAATATAGACATTTAGGGCTATGAATTTCTCTTATTAGTACTGCCTGTGCTGCATCACATAGGTTTTGATATGTTGTGTTCTCATTTTCCTTCTTTTCAAAGTTACTGATTTCTTTTGCAATTTCCTAAGAATGAGTTGTTTAACTTTCATATATTTGTCTTATTATGGTTGTTTGCCCCTTATTGATTCTCAGTTTCATTCCACTGTGGTGAGAGAAATTACTTTGTATAATACAGGTCTTTCAGAATTTGTTGAGTGTTTTTCTATGACATAGCATATGGTCTATCCTGTACAATAATTGGTGTGCGCTCAAGAAGAATGTATATCCTGCTGTATTCAGGTCTACTGTTCTCTATGTCTGTAAGGCCTAAATCCTCTAACTCTAGGGTTCATAACTTGGAGTCCACACATCACCAAGAGGTCTGTAGAAAGTTTTCAGTGGGCTCCATGAGGTGGAATTGAAGATTCAATAAAACATTATTCTTCTGGGAATATGTTAATGAGGGTGAGATATATTTAGTAAATAATACACCATATAATGTGGACTTAGTAAAGGGTCTGTGGTTTTCACCTGACTGGCAAAGGGTTCCATGGGATAAACAGGTCAAGAACCCCTACTCTAAAGTATTAATGAAGGCATCTGTTTCTTCATTGAACTTCTGTCGAGATGTTCTGTCTAATTATGATAATGGATTATTAATCTCCCCCTTTTAATTCTATAGGCATTTATTTCTCCATTTAGTTTCTCCAATGTTTGGCTCATGTATTTTGGGGCATCCTGTTTAAGTGCATAAATGTTCATGATTGTTCTTTCTTCTTGATATATTACCACTTTGGCTAATATATAGTGTTCTCCTTTGCCTCTTGCAATAGTTTTACATTTAAAGTCTATTTTGACCAATATTAGCATAGCTACTCTCACCCTTTTTTAGTTAGGTGTGCCTATTTAATCATTCTCTAATCATTCATTTGCAAACTCCTTGGATCCCTGGGTCTAAGTTGAGTTTCATGAATACAGCATATAGATGGGTAATATTTCCTTATCCATTCTGTCAATATGTTTCTGTTCATTAAAGAGTTTAATTCATTATTATTCAATGTTATTACTGCTAAAGCATTACCTACATTACCCATATTTTCTCAAGGTTTATATATGCCATATATTTTTTAATTTCTCTTTTTATCTTTTTTAGGTATTCATACTACTAATATTCCTTTCTACACTCTCTTCCAACCCTCTGTTCTGTTTTTTCCTTTCAACTTGCAGAACTCCCTTTAGTATTTCTTGAAGAGCAAGCTTCTTGTTGATGTACTCTCTTAATTTCTGTTTATCTGTGAATATTTTTAACTCTCCCTCATTTTTGAATGCCAGCTTTGCTGGAAAAGAAATTCTTGGGTGACAGTGTTTTTCTCTTAGCACCTTAAATATGTCATACAACTGCCTTCTTGCTTCCATGGTTTCAGATGTGATATCAGCACTTCATATTATCGAATTTCCTTTTAATGTGATGGATCTCTTTTCTCTTGCCTCTTTGAGTATTCTCTCTTAGTCTTGAGTGTTTGTCAATTTGATAAGTATGTGTCTCAGGTTCAGCCTGTTAGGATTTATACAGTTAGGAGTGTGCTACAGTTTCTGGACATGGATGTCCATGTCCCTCAAAAGAGTTGGGAAATTTTCAGCCATTATTTCCTCCAATACTCCTTCTTCCCCCTTTCCCTTCTCTTCTCCTTCTGGGATGCTTATAATGTGTATTTTTGTGTGTTTTGTGTTATCATTCAATTCCTTGTGTCCTTACTGAATTTTTTCTATCTTTTTATCTATCTGTTCTACTATCTGTCTGATTTCAGATGTACTATCTTAGATGTCACTAATTCTTTCCTCTGCCTGTTCAAATCTTCTGTTATGTGCAACCAGCATATTTTTAATTTCTTGCCTTTTGTCATTCATCACCATCAGATCCGTTATCATTTTATGCACGTTTATGATTTCTCCAGCATGTTTCCACAATTTCTTCTTAATATCCTTTATCACTTCATTCAGTTCATTAAGTTGATTCATAATATTTGTTTTTGCAGCCTTGATTGTTTTTTACTTTGTTCATTAGACTGAACAAAGTCTAGTATGAGTTGTAATTTTTTGTTGGTATCTGTATTAGTCATCCAAAGGGGTGCTGATGCAAAATACCAGAATTTGGTTGGTTTTTATAAAGGGTATTTATTTGGGGTAGAAGCTTACAGTTACCAGGCCATAAACCATAAGTTTCTTCCCTCACCAAAGTCTGTTGCCACGTGTTGGAGCAAGATAGCTGCCAATGTTTGCCAGGGTTTAGGCTTCTTGGGTTCCTCTCTTCCTGGGGCTCCATTTCTCTCTAGGCTCAGCGCCTCTGTTTCCTTCACAAGGTCAGCTGTAAACTATAAAGACTATAAAGCTCTTCAGGCTTTGCCTCTATTCACAAGGCCAGATGTGAACTGTCAGGCAAATGACTCAACTTTTTCCGGCGGCCATCTCTCCTTCCTTATGATCAAGCTCTTCTGTGTGCTCACCTTCCCGTGCTCCAACATCAAAACTCTACATCAGAACTCCAACTAAAAATTCCAATTCTGTCCTTCTATTTCTTTTAACTTTGATTCCCCAACCACCAAGGTGCAGGTCTCAACACCCTACTGATAGAGCCCGATCAAAGACCTAATCATAACAATAATTCCCAGATTAACAGACCAGTTTACAAGCATAATCCAAAATATGATTTGGAATTCATAACTATATCAAACTGTCAACCTGCTACAGTATCTATGCATCTCTGGCCTTTGCCAGACCCCACATCCTGCAAGAGAATGTTCTTTCCCACTCAGTGAGCTTCAGTGAACCATGGATTTTACCAATGCTATTTGTCTCATGGGTGGGATATATTTGCCATTCCCAACCACAGGGCTGAGTCATTCATGGTTTCTGCTAGGCCTTTCTGTCTCTTTGTCTCTCTTCCTTCTGTATGATATGCAGCAATCTTCTGGTCTGCAAATCCCGAAAGCAGCTCCCTCAGATATATTTTTGCCCTTCCTCCCTTATTTTTGTGAGAGCTGAGCTCTACCTACCTATATCAATGCTATCTTCCCAGAAGTCTAGATTTATTTCTAAAAGTTGCATCAAGTTCTGCCATTTATTGGAGGAATTTTTTTTCAATATGCTTTGACTACCTATCACTTTCATCCTATCCACAAGCATATTTGAATCCATATATCTTAATGTGGGATGAAATTATACTTCTAGATTACTGCTTTGCCCATGCTCTTTTTAAAAATGTATTTGTACTTTATACTATTTCTGTCTTTTTTATTAAATTATTAATCCACATAAATGTTAACAAATTATTTTGTTCCATCTTTTCTGAGAATTTAAATTTAAGAATTCCCTTCAACTTTGTCTACTACACATTTTTGGAAACAACTACATTTATTCTGATTTCATCCTCTGTGTCATTTTTTATTTCATAACTTCATATTTTCTTAAGATTTGTTGTTTTAAAAAATTGTGCACACTTTTCCTGAAAACACAAAATAGAACAACAAAGGTGTATTGTCTAATCATTGAATTCATATATTTTACTGGACAACTGAGAGTACAATTATAATTGTGCATATGACATTAAGTCCTCAATGATATATCGTGTGGATAAAGATAAATCAGTCAAAGAGCAGAGATTGTCATGGTTTGTGTAGATTATTGGAAAGGGTGATCTGGGAAGTCCATTGCTTGTTGGACAAGAGCAGAACCAGGAATGGATTGTGCCCACTGGAGTTGTTAAAAAGATGTCAAAACCCAAAGTCCTAGAATAACAAAGGATAGGATGCCACAAAGTGAATGAAGGGCATACTGCATCCATACTGGAGCACAAACACAAGAAAATAATGTGATCAAATAAATATGGGACAGTCACAGGAATACCAGATGGATAAGATCATGAAGTAGAGACCACAACAAGGAAGGTGCAGCAAGAACACCTGCACTGTCTGTGGCCCTTGATCCTCAGCTCCCACACAGGATGCCTGTTCTCCCTAACTTTGCTCTTCCATTTGACTCTCAATTCATAGGACATTTTTGTAATAAAAACATAAATATTTATTTTTAGATACAATACATGTAACATTCCTCTTAATAAATAAAACATTTGTTGTTCTATAAACATAATGATTTTAAATATTTGGAAATAGCAATTTTCCCAAATGCCTATATAAACAATTTGAATGAACATGTCATATGAATATTTATAGCATTTCATGTATCAAATAAGATTGCGTTTTTATTGTTAATTTGTTGAATAAGTTAGATTGGAGACAATGCTGCATATACCAGAAATATACATAAACTATTTTTATATTTTATTTTAATAACAGAATAGAGTAAAAAGTGTCACAGGAATATGCTGTTAGTAATTGAAGAAGAATCTCAAAATAAGAATGTACAAACATAAAGGGTGAATTCAGTTATTGGCTAAAGTAGATTTATTACTATTCTAG